>JAPYZC010000938.1:0-63442 GCA_030522665.1 Ichneumoninae sp. A BG-2022a
TTCCAATAATTTTTGGATGCCCGAATTCGCCCTATCGGATACATCAGGCTTTTCTGTCCAGTTTTGCCACCTTGTCCGATCCAAAAATGATTGAAAAATGTAGTTTTGCCCAAAAACCCCGTTTTGCCCCGTTGCCCCATTTTGCCCCGCTCTCCCGTATATCCGCAATGAATAACGAATAAAATTATTATGAACAAGATACTGAACACAAGTCGTCCCATCTCGAATTTTCAAACTGTCGCTTATTAACAAAACGTCGTCGAAATGTTAGGTAACAATTCGCAATGCATGCGACAAATCAGCCAATCACTCTTTCTTCGAGCGAATTTCTTGTACTTCGGTGCCCGACAGACTTCGGAATTCAATCGGCTGTCCCGAAATTGTTTTTTAAGACGGAGGAACGAGTCTACGAATTTGCACACACATACCTGTATAGAAGCGCCGTGTGTATTGTATACATTCTACATGCATACATACAGAGACCGGACGGGCCAAGAGGAGAACTGCGAGGGTGGTGCACAACTACCGGTCAAATTAGATTCTCCACTTGGGCGGCACCCAGGTCCCCGATACTTCGCGAGTCTCTGATTCGATAACTGCACGAGTTTGCCCGTGGTATATGTGCGCGCAGATAGAAAGAAATTTTCTTACTCGCCGCTCCGAGCGTGCAGAGGCCCCGCGGAGTTTGATCAGACTTCGTATTCTCCTGTATCGCCGGCCTCTTTCTAGCCAAGCCAACTCGTTCGAGAGGCCGACGTGCGCCCAAGCATTTTCTCTCCCGAGGAAAAAGTGGAGCGAGGGCGCGGAGGGGATCGCTCCGTGCTTCCGGAAAATGCAATAACGGTTTTTCCGAGCTTCGAGCTCGTCCAGGGCCACGACGAAATAGGGCCACGAGCCAATGATACACGTGCACCACTGCACCCTGCCACGACGCTCCAGTCGAACTGGTCTAGCACGAACTCAAGCAGGTATCCCGGGAAGGTCGATGTCGCATTCCGCAGTTTATTTTCCTCTCGGGGCCGAGAGGGTACGTATACACACGACCGACGAACTTACCCCCTTCTCTCCCCCCCCCCCTTCTACGGCGGCACGCCATTCCGGAATCCGGACGAATCGATTCGCATTTTGTTTCGAACGATCGTTTCGAAACTTCTGCTATTACTCTGGCTGTGTGTACAGCCATTGCGCCGTTTGCCTTCCCAACTGCCATTGAGCAATTACTCAATCGTCGAGCAAGCCCCGCCTGGGTATAAATCGCGTCTGGCTGCGCAGGATAAACCGATTGTTTATTGTCCCTGTTTGGTCAAAGATTGCCGACTGGAAGGGATGAGGGGAGCGAGGGACCGGGCAGTACGCATTCGGCTTATCGGCGGTGCATATTATGCGCAGTTATTAATTTTTCAGTGAGATTGGAAAATTATTTATTCACAATTGAGTATCTGCGAGTGGATACGAGTGGGTGGTTTATAGCGATAATAGTAATTAGCATTGAACGTGTTTGATTTAACATGATTTCGATAAGTCTGTGAAGTACGCTTTTGAATATCGTCAGGGACAAAAAATTATTTGATTTCGATAAATATTTATTTGAATCAAATAAATATTTGTTAGCGGAGCATCGGTCAAATAAAATATTTTCTGGGTGTGGGGCAATACCCTACATGCAGTGAGGGAAAGCGGCCCACCCTTGTTGGTGCGTAAATAAATTATTCGGGAACCGGGCCATATTCACGCCTTTCATCATATGTGCAACGCTTTAGCGAAGCGCAAAAAAAAGAAAAATTGAAAAAAATCTCGGCATAAGCATGGAAAATGTACTCATGGGAGTATGTAAAATTAAGCAATATTTCATTGAGCCATTTAAAATATATTGCACTGGCACGGACTACCGGTTCGTCAATAATCGCGTTAAATTTGATGTACATACTAACTTCATACGTTGTTTCTATGGCTGCAAAGGAGCCATTCACTGATGATTCACACACAGTCAAAAAATGTATTATTCAACATGTTTACGCACAGTCCACGCGCCGAACGGGGTTCGGTAATTAATGTAACCGAATGCACCGATCAATTAAATGCTGGTTTTTATTGGTATTTAACATATATTGCAACTAGAAAACAGACGATACTTTCACGACTGCAATAGGGGTTTCAAGTATCTCTGCCCAATAGCGAACCATTCGTTTTGGTAA
This sequence comes from Ichneumoninae sp. A BG-2022a, assembly GCA_030522665.1. Taxonomy (NCBI): domain Eukaryota; kingdom Metazoa; phylum Arthropoda; class Insecta; order Hymenoptera; family Ichneumonidae; species Ichneumoninae sp. A BG-2022a. The sequence goes on from JAPYZC010000938.1 coordinate 2,196, forward strand.
TTAACCTGATTATAGGTTTATCGGCGATGCAGGTTAACGTGGATCGGGTTTACTCATTTCGCAGCATGTACCCGCATGATTTTTTTTTGAGATTTGTTCAATACTTTTTCTCGTCGTATCTTTCTCCGTTTCAAGGAAACTTTTTCCAGACTCGGACGAATTTCCAAGACCAAGCTCAGCTCGAACACCGAACTGGTGCACGCCTCGACGGCTGAGACTTACGAGTTTCAGTCCTCGCCATGGCCGGGAGCCCGCCGACTTCTCCGATGCTCCCGACGCCGCGAGTTCTGTAATAAATGGAGCGCGGATAGCCAGTCGAATTTACTACGGCGCGGTCTGTAGACTATTTTATTTTTTTCTTTCTTTTTTTTCTGTGTCGCCAATGCGATAGAACTTTAATCTCGCAAATTCTCGTCGTTGGTGCAACGGAGCGCAAATAATTGCACGTATACTAGAAATTCGATTTAAAACACACGGCTGCGTGGGCGTTAAATCGAATACTGGAGTGCATTTCAAACTCGGTAATTGTTGTTACAGTTTTCATGATTAAAGCACCACAACGTCCTCAAACTCGAGGATCATTGACATTCGAGTACCCTCCATTACTTCCAATAACGTGCGTTACCCGCCTACTACCCAACTACCCGAGCGAGCATGCTGGACATTCTACCTCGGAAATTCCTGTCTCAAAATACCGCCATTTTACGCAACTTAATTAACGCGAGAGTGCGAAGCGTTTACCGAACGAGGTAAAAGAATTTAGCTTTTTTTATGCAATACCGAACATTTTTTCGGAAAAATGTTGAAACACCGGAAAAATGTATATCTGTCCTATACACTCAACGATCTTTTATGTTAAATTTCACGATTCCTAGTAGAAATTTTCGATCGTTACATCGGGCCCTGATAAGGCCTCATCAGGCCTCCCCAGGACCTTATCAGGACCCGATGTAGCCCGCGAAAATTTCTACTCGGGATGTTATCAAATTTACAGAATGTTTTATGCCATTATCAAATTTATTAATTTATCGAATTTTATTTTTAAAGTTTGACGTTGTACGCGAGTAAGTTCCGAAACTCGAGCTGCGTAGTTCTACGAGGTTCTTAAGGGGCGCAGGGCATTGTAATTCTTGGCAGGTTTACGCGTTTCAAGTAAGTTTCAAACGTCTGGAACAGGGGATTTAGGTACTTACTCGGAAGCTATAAGATGTATAGTGTTTGTATATTTCGCTACAGCATCCCTGCCGGGGCGTGCTCAGGTAATGCCGTACGACTGCGTTGAAAAATTCTATGCAGTTTTCATACTGCCTGGCGGGTGCTGCAGTGCATTGTCTATAATGGAGGCATTTCTCACGTGTCACGAGGACGTGGGACTAGTTTCGTTGAGCAAACAAAATATCGTCGCACGCATAGCTACGAAAGTGGCAAATTTTTCTTCCACTGCGCTGTTGTTACGTCGAGCATTGCATTTCTATTACCCACTGGCCGGGTGATTTATTATTTTTTAATACCTGCAATTTTTATTCGAAGAACGAACGAGATGGAACGGCACAAAGAATGTTCGTGCCATATTAACTGATAATAGATTTTTTTATCATATAGAGCAGAGGACACAAAGAGATTCCAATCGTTTCAATTCGCCTCCGTTGATTATGACATTTTTCACTTTTATTAATATTTAATTTTTCTTTTCGTTTTTTTTTCTCTCCGACATTTCCCTTTGTATATCTTCTGATGCTATCTTATCTGGCACGAATAGTCGGGCCAAACGAACCGCGTCAAAGGATCTCGGTATATGTAATAAAACTCAAAGATGCTCGCGCCGGGCGCTCCCATTAGAATGAACGAGAGGAGCAACCACGACGACGTTAAGAGTGGAACGAGAACAATGAAATGGGAAAGGGGTGCACGAAAATGCGAGAAAGCCAAGAGAGCGTAGCGGACACATAGTGTTTCATTAATAATACAGGTGCTTTTCGAGGCTGGAGGGTTATGGGCCCTGCTCGCGAGATACATTCCGTAATTATTCTTCGCTTGTTGAGATAATGGAAGGCAGGCATGCGAAGAAAGGCGTATTATTTGCAATAAGAAATTGGGTCGGGTGCGCCTGCCAATCTACTGAATGTTTTTCCAGTTTCGTGAGTTACAGTTACGGAAGATTAAATTAATGCTTACATTTACGATAAGAAAAAATCATTAAGGCTTGGATTTCTTTCTAAAAATGTTTCACAATATTTGTTTATAAACCGAAAAGACGTTGGCGATGCCCAATTAATTTGACAAATTGTTTTAAGACTTCCGAGAAGTTCTTTTACAAAACTAATGTTGTTATGAAATGTTTTACGAATCCTCGACGAAAAGACAAAAAAATACGTTCAGTTTAATTTACAATTTGTTAACGAGTATTTATATTTTTTACAGTTAATGTTAATTAAATGTAAAGATTAGGGTTTGGTGAGGTGTAGCGGGTGGCTTATGCAAGAAGGACACGTGTAACACGGCGGTGGCTGGTAGTTCGGAGTGTCGGATGGCAGAATCGGTAAAATTCGTTTGGGGACGAGGGGCTAAGTTAGGACGGTGTGTGCGACTGGCAAACAACGGGAAAAGCCCGGAAATTGCTTTCAGCCGGGTGAAGAGCCACTATCACGAGGGTCTCATACCGCCGCACGGAATAAATCCCTTGTGCACGTATATACACAATCCGTCCATCCAATACTCCCGTATGATGTATGTGACCAGGCAATAGTGTAAACATCCAACACCATACTCCACCCGTTTTCGAGAACAGTTTTTCGCACGGTTTCGTTATACTTGTTGAAGTTGTTACAACTGGCCGGACGACCCCCCTCGAAATATCGAGATATCGACGGATACACGAGAACACATATACGTCAAAATTTAAGCCGCTTGAATTTCTCGACAAAATTTTGAAGAAAGGGTATGTAAATCGTGTCTGTTGTCATCCATCCGTTGTTTATCAAATTGATATTATGTTGTTTGATTAATTGTCCAAAAGACTTAGCGACTATTCTGGCATGTCTTCGTTATAAAAACAAGTGTGTTATCTTTTATATTTTTTCAAACGTTGCTGTTCATCTGTCGTTCTTTTCGAGAATCCAAAGGGTTCCTCTAGGACGTCCCAAGGTCCTGATAACTGTACGCCTATTATACTATGCTGGTACTATTCTTCATATACGTCACACCGGAAACCTAAGTTCCCGATTTCTATATTCCATAGTCCATAGCGAGGGCGTGATGAACCAGAGCTACAATTTGTTCGTTGCCACATACTAGTCACATGCAGATAAAGTTCGTTCATTGTGCACTTTGGGTTGAAATTCAGAAGATCAGTTTACCCCGCTAAACATCAGACAACAAAATTTAATTACACATTGTGCGGTGTACTGCGATGATCACATATGAGTAGAGTTGCCTTATTTCGAAAGCTCTGAGCTGGTTTGTTTTCGACAGAGAATCTGACTGCCGGATCTCGTCTACTCCCGCTGTATAGCCGAGAGGGACTGCTGCTAATTTAGGTCCTACTGTTTGGAACACAGAGAATTCTCGTTACGCGGCAGTGTCAACTGCAATTCATGCGAGATGCAATGGCACCTGGCACTACAGCTGCAGGGCGTATAGTCTTGCTGTCACACGTTCACTCGGAGCCTAGACCTAAGCGGAAAGGTAGTCCAGGGCTTCGAACGACCTTTATTGGGAGCTCAATGCGGACTCCTGTTGAATAGTTTGAAATGGAAGCATCGAACACTGAGCCGTTTGCGCATACGAGTCGTCATTATCTCACAGTCGATTGATTGGCCCGGAATCGAAATAGAAAGGTCAATCCTCGGCTAGTCTTAGGATAAACATGGCGAAAATGGAGCACCATTTTTGCATTACTTTTCCACACCATATCGGACCGCACCGCGGTTTGCCTGTACGCGTTTTTTTACTACAAGTTTTCAGTTTCGTCCGCAATCATTGGGCATTTAGATGTCTCTATACAATGCGTTACATGCAGGAACATAGCGTGGGGAACGACATTACCTTACGATAAACGAAAATGGCACCAGGATGCTTTCTGCATGAAGGAGAAACTCATTAAGCTACGTGTTGAAATCTCAACAGCGCGCGTTCGCGCGAAGATTTGGCTGACCAAGCATGGACTCGATTCCCTCGCAGTAGCGACGAAGAGGCAGAAGTGAAACGAAACATGAACGAAGAAGGTGTTGGTTGATACGTGCGATCACAACCGTCCCGTTGGCACTGACGCAATCAAAACTCGTTTTACGTTGATGACATCTCCAATGGCGCGGTTTTTTCGGATATTGGCTGTCAATCTTAAGGCTCGCCTGTTCCATAGGCAAGTGAGGAGCACCGAGAGATACTAGAGTTCTGCAATGGCATACGACGTCTCGAAGATTTGGCTGACCGAACATGCGCTCGATTCCCTTATACAGATAGGTGGGGGGGGGGGGGGGGGGGGGGGGGAGGCGGTGGGGGGGGGGGGGGGGGGGGGGGGGGGAGCCACGCCTCCGCAGGCGCCTCTCATTGGACTATCCGGGAGTCTCATCCTCCCCCTCCTCTCCCGCGCAGTCGTACACCGGTCCTATCTTCTCGTTCTTCCTCGACTGCCACTACTTTATCCAGAAAGTACGAGTTCTCGAAGCTTTTCGCGGTACCGGGGGAATGCCTGCGGCACGAGACTCTTCTCTTTCTTTGCAATGCGGCCCTCGACGCTCTGACCGAACATTAAAGCGATACGATAAATCACAACTCGCTGTCGTGGGAGAGACAATCCCTCGTGAACCGGATACTCCGAGAAGAAGTAGCTAGGGGAAAGGCGTGAAATAGTCATTGATAAAATGAGAAAGCGATTATTGTTGTGATAGGCGACAAGGGTTTACGGCCGGGGGCTGATTATCGTGAGCATTCGATTATCTCCGCTTTCTTAGCGGTTTGATAAAAATGGAATAATGGGGAATGCGTATCTATGAACATTTCTGGGTCACTATCAACTATACATATTTTATTTTATTTTTTTCATCCACGTATAATTCGATCACGGAAGCATTTTTAGTTTTTTGGCTGGGAAAACCGCTGTACGTTAAGCCGGTATTCGGATTGGGCGCGTATGACGCCGTTTGAATAAATAATTCGAGTGTCCGAGTATCAAATATTGGAATTAATCTGATCGGCCCCGAGGGAGTTTATATAAATCCGCTGACTAAATCGCATTCGGCTATGATTTAACGTTCGCCACAGGCTCTTCCACGATTTCTATGGATTCAACGCTTTTACGAAAACTTACGGTTACAGTATATAAGTTGGGCATCGTGATGCGAGTAGTCGCGGTAGCTTGATTTATGTGTCGCATCTGCGACGCATACGTGGCCATCGAATAATTCGAGCTAAGATTATTCGAACAGATAGGATCTTCCCAGGGGAGGGATACTAGGTCCCCGAGAACCCAGAAACGTCTGCCAAGAAACTTATCTAACCGGGGAGCCCGGAGAGCAACGAATAAAGAAGCAACAACAGTGGCTTCGGAAGTAGTTTAGAACATTCACATTTATAATCGCCAACTTTGCAAGATCATCCAAATTTACATATTTTATCCAAGTAGTTTTTTGTTACTGCAAGTTCATGCTATTCCCGGAAGGGATCGGAACTACATTGCCACCAGGGGCAACGACAATAGAGTTCTGAGTAATTGGATGAGTAATGTAATTACTCTTAGTCCGTCGGCACAAAGCCCGGCCCAGTGACGGTGGTAATTTATTATCGCGCGCCATCTGTCACTAGTCCATTGGATAAATGTAGTTCTAAAATAGTAGATATGCCTGGTGTCACATTTCAGAGCAGTAGCAAGAAGAAACTGAATAAACATTGAGCATTTTACACAATCTATATAATCTAACAATTCCATTAATTCAGAAATTGCATCTAGATTTTGATTGGCTCAACCGTTGTTCTGCTTCTCTGTTTTTGGGCTGAAAATTTAGGCTTGGGCTAAAAACTGATTCCTTTCGCAATGGTGTGGTTCTAAACCTAAATAGACCCTGTAGGAAGGGGTACGCAAACTACTCGTGTACTTTGTAGTTAGGGGATGAAGAGAGCAATCCCGTAATATCTTTCTTTCTGTAAATTACCCGTGTTCACGTTTTCGAAGCATGCGAGCACGTGTAATTGGCGAGTGAGTTCGGACATGCAGACCCCGGGCAGAATTGGCTGCAGATTTCGGAATAGAATTCCGGGTATTCGGCGGGCGGTGCGCGGTACATCAGTACGTTGCACGATAATTAATCTCGGATGTCAGCTGTCTGCCACTCTCATTCTCACTGCCACTTGCGAAAACGCGGTAGGAAAGACTACCGATGGCAAAGTTTGTATTGGTGGTGAACTGCGGACATGCACTGTGTTCCGGGCAACTGGCCAGAGGGTCAGAGGCCAACAGAAAGGAGGCAAACTCGTCCCCGTCTAATCAATCTCGCTCTGTCTTTGTTCGCTGACCCTCTGCTCCCCACGCTCGCCAACTACTTTTTTCCTCTCGTTCATTTTCTTCCCTCGTCTTCCAGTCGGGGGATTTTTTCCCGAAAAAGAATCTCCTTCCCTCTCGGTTAAATTTGCTGATGCCCGTAGCGAATTCATACCGCGACCCGGGCATGTTCTTAGCCGTGGAAGAAATTCATTAGAGACTTATTTGAGCCTTCGTGCCTGGAAATAATTTTTGGCGAGCCTGACCTCCCGGTTCGGTCGAGAATCTAGGTAAACTGGAATTTTTATTGCAAGGCACATTTTTGGGAATAAAGGGATCTAATTCGTTATTGTAATGTCGATGCAGGAGAACCAATGCACACAGTGAACTTTTAATCTCACCATATTGTCTAATGACAGTCCGTACGAAATCACTTTTTCTACCACGCGTATTGGTGCATCATCGACCGATACTGGAAGTGTATATTTGAGAGGCAGGTAGAAGGGGATCGTTTGACGATCCATGCAAATTTTATTCTCCACTCGTACGAATCGGGTTATCAAGATGGCGAGTGCGAACATTTTTGTCCGTACAGAGCACACTGAGAGACAAAGTAACGATCACGCAGGAGTGTGGGAGAGTGTTCGCAATTTCGCAAGTGCACATCGCACTCTCTGGCCGCAATGAATTTGTATGAAACGACTATGGTACGCTGGTTGCATGGAAGAGCGTCGCGGTGATGCCCGTCGTTAATGCTAATTTCAGATAATGCAGGTGTGAATAATTGAGCGTTGCTTCACCGGATGTAGCACCGATGTACTGGATAGGTTTGCGAATTGAAGCTGATGTCTCTCGTTACACAGTTTCGAGCGATACTCCCAGTAACCTTGTCAACTTCATCGTGTGAATCAGTCAGCACGCTGGATTGCTACTGAAGCGATGGGTCAACAGTATTGGGGTCGCACCCGGTCAGAAACGCACGCTTCTAAGTGCCGGCTATCAGCATCGACGGGTATAATAGTACCTCCTATCCACGAACCCTGCCTGTTCGATATTCTCATTTGCATACTCATCCCTATTCATCGGTGACGGTACTGATCCGAAATTTGAGAGGTTCGCTATAAAACCTCTTCGGGCCAACCGAACGAATAAATGAATGATCGACGTTATTGCTGGGTTTCGTATTGCATTGCAAAGTTCAAAGTTTAAGGAATCCCTTTCCCTTGAATTGGGGAAATTTGCACAGTTGAGCGACAGAACGAAATCACGAAAAAACCAAATTTTTGATACCGTGTGGATTTTCGGAAATCTAAATTTCACAATGTGGAACATTTCAAAATGTAGAAATGTAGATTTTTTTGCTTTTTTTTAAATTCTGCAAAATCTTCGGAGATTCTCGTTCGACCGAAATTCACATCGAACCGAATTTGTTCATCATTTAACGTTCTTCATCACAGCCGTAATCACAGATCGTCAAATTACTTTCCAATTTCGGAGTGGTACGTAAATTTAGTAGCACATATGATAGCGCCAACCATGCAAATTTTCGAGCACACAACAAGTGTATCTTCTGATAGATCAGTCGTTAATTTGCAGTGAATTTCTGAACGTATGTTTGCCTCGCTGGATTAGGTCGAAGCGAGGCTTGAACGAACGGTTGTGCAGGTAATCAAGAAGCATTGTGGCCTCGATAGAAGCACCGGCCGAGGAATTGATCCTGTGCTAGATGATTCCCAATCGATAGAGGCTTGGGTACACCCGTGGCCGGCGCCATTCAACTATCAGCTCAGCCACGTGTTCAGGTGATCATCGTATCGACCGATAAATCATTGAATATTGCGCTCATCTGTCCGTAACTGAAGTTGATCATGATTAAATAATGTATCAACAATTCCATATTATTATCGAATACACTCACCATATTACGAGTATTTGAAACGACTATACCACAGGATGATAAAATTTTTTTTTAATTTATTATTCCATAATGACACCTCAAAATATATCAGACGTGTCATCGAAAAAAGAGGGGATTATATTTTCCAAAATTATCACACGTAAAAACTTACTAAAATTATCATCTCAGATACAAAATCATGTAATTAATACAATCTTGTCGGGATCATGATAATTTATAGGGACAGCAGGGGTTGTTATCAGTTGACTGGAATGAATATTTCACTAGCAAAAAAGGGGTGACTTGTTAACCCCCAGATGTCGGCTTCATGACAGCAGATGGTATGGAATTATAACAGATAAGTCGTTCATGCTGCTACATCCATATTTCTTCTCGACAAAGTTTTGTTCACAAAAATAACCAGGATACTAAAATGGAGTGTAGCCTCTCCCCTTCATTCCCTTTTACAAACTTTGAGCTGAGAGTAATATTCATTATCTCCGAGCTGATGATTTTTGCTCAGAAGGTATCTTTTAGATGTAATCACGAAATAATTCAGTGATTTTTCAAATACACTATGGCGATATTATGTAAAAATATTTGTCGTACGTAGTAAATCAGTTAATATTTAATTAATAATGAATTTATGGATAATTATTGGCACATAATATTGGCTATTGGTAAAAGAAAAAGAAGGGTATGGTTCACCGTGCAATCTACCTAGCGGAGTCACCCATACCCATTTTCCCTCGTTCAACTAAAGCCACCTCCAGCTCCGGTAAATAACGTTAAGCACTCAAGCTCGGCGGCAAACTTCTTTTCGTTAGTATAGCCCGAAAACTTTGGTCGTTAATTAAAATATCCTCCACCGATCGGTGTGGAACTTGTTAGTGGCCACGCTCGATCACATCAGCTTGGCGTGTACCGTCGAAACTTGTGTAATAATGTTTCGGGATAACAAGTCGCCTTCGCGAGAAATTTCCATAATTTTTTTTCTTTTATGTACCAAACTTTTCTCTGCCAATATGCGATGTGAGAAATGCGCTTAAAAAAAATATTTGCTGAAATGTCGGGAACACTCTTTCACACCGGGATACATTCGAGTCCCCGTTTTTTTCTTGGTAACGAGAGAAATATCGTTTTTTCTTCCTCGCCACTTTAATTGTCTAAAATTTTGTTTGAGCTGGGGTATAATCGAGTCTAGCCGCGTTTTGTATGAGAATAAGAGTTTCCCGTCGGCTCAAAGAGCTGCGGGAGGAAGCATCGTAACTTCCCGCACCGTTAAATGGAAACGATCTCGTAAAAGACTACGCTTGAAATAGCGGCGAGAGGGTTGGCCGCTTTCGGCAGCATCATAACCCACATCGTTTACTGTCTCCCATGTGCTGCACACGAATTGCGTGTGAAGTGTTTGTGCGATTCAACGGGATGTTCCGACTTTACTCATTCTGCATACGGAAGCCCTTTGTGCTGGATAACGTCGAAAATCATTTGACTGAAACTTTGAAATTGCGTTTGCAATTTAACTTGGAATTCAGCGCCAAGCGGGAAAATGCGGGAAATTCTCAGTACAGGGTAAACAGCAAGACGATTAGAAACGCGAAGGCTTTCCACGCTTTTGCCGCGGATGTGGAATATGTAGGGTTAAATGATTAATGATTTCATGTGGTATACGTAATGTACATGCGACGATCTCCGAGAAAAACTTGCCATCATGTATGGCAAGTCTCTTCCTGAATGGCACATGAATCTATCCGAAATTCAAAAGGATACTTTTTCAAAGAGATACAATTAACCAAGTCACATGCATTGGTAAACATGTTTAACAAAAAAGGGGCTTGAATTTTGATAAAGCATACGGAGAACATTGGTGCACGGGTCCACTCAAGGATCGTTGAAGCTGGAGGTTATTCCTGTCTGTTCGTCGCGGATCAATACACTACCACCATTGAAACTCCAGATAAAGCCCGCGGGCCTTGCGAAAACTACTGGACATTGCATCGCTATGTATTCGTGGCTTTTCCTCTTTGTCTGGACTTGCTTCGTTTCCTTAGTTTACCTCTGGTTCTACGGAACCTACCTCTGTATTATCCTCTATATGTCCTCCCTGTATGTTTTCTACCGTGGTCATCGGTAACGTCATCCGCCTTTCGGCAACTCCACCAAGAAACCCCGAATCATCCTCCCGCGTCGCACGTTCTTATCCGTGTTTAATAACACGCATGGGCTGAACTACTTCCAGATGCATTTTCCGAATGTATCACCGAGTGCTTATTAGCCGGGTAGGAAATCAATCCCGAATGTGTTTGGTCGATTTTAATGTTGGCGCTGACATTACAGGGTTTTAACGCGACATCTTGCTTAGACTTTGCAGCTGTCGCTTGCATGTCAATTTTGATTTTGTCAACGTGGTTCATCTCCTTAGAGAAACTTGGACTGCGTTCGAAGTATACACCAACGACAAACTCTGATCCATCGATATGCGAATTATGGGTAGACTGTGTATACCGAACCCTTTGACGCACATAGAAGGATGTTTATCCAATATCCGCGGTGCCAGTCAAGGCTTCTGATCGGTGTCAAGAGAGATCTTTGATACCAGAATTATACCAGCAACAGCAGCTATGCGAGTAATAGCAAAATGTCTGTCTTGTTTAGCAAATACAATTGATATAAAAGTCAGACTTCGGTTACACCGTAAATCAAAGCGGCCGAAACAAGAAATTGTACCATTCTTTTAATAACTTCAATCTCTCAGCAATTCCGGCCGTCGTCTTATTATCACCGCTGTGACTCATTCGCTTTAAAGGTACGTGAATAATCAAATCGTGTATTGTTCAGTCAAGAGTGTATGGCTGAAAATCTATCTTACATCGTTGCTCGTACGTTGTGCATTTCTGGCGTTTACTTCGGTTGAAATGTCGCTATGTAATGCAGCGCATCAAAGGATGATATTAGAGTTTCATACAAAATTCCTAGCTTGTGGAATGGTGACTGCACAACTGCTTCAATCTCTCCCGCGACGTCGCAAAGCTGTGGGACCAAATGCCATCAACTAAATTACACGCGTTCTGCACTCGTACCGGCGCAATGTCGTCGCTTTTACGTCGCTGCGCGACGTCCTCACCTCAAACGTTCCCGACCTCTTGCTCAGTCTCGATTATTCCATTAACGTCTCTAGGAAGGATTTCTATTCGTACGTAAGGTAGATCGTCATTTTGGCTCTCGGCACATATCTATAGCTGTGTAATTGATACAAAATCTGTCGGTAGCTCGCTCAGATTTAAATATGGAGAATCGAGTGCAATGCTGAGTGAATTTAAATCGCCCAACATAGTACAAGTGCATTCGCAGTTGCAAAACCATCCATGCTGGTCCTTGAGTTTAGTTAATTATTGATGTGTTTGAAAGTTATTCTCTATATGGAACTGTAACAGATGTTACAGATGACGAAGTCCCTCAGTTTCGTCTTCATTATTATTCCAAGGAACTTCATCGTGAGAAGTTTATTTGGATCTGATAAACTGACGTGACGCGGCGAGAGTCATCGATACTCGGAAACTGGTGGACTTGTGACGGTAGTTCTATGAGAAACTTGGATAGCATCTGCAACACTCGTGACTGCTGATATTGGCCACCAGTAGTCGTGAATCATGAGTGTACAGTTTCTTCACGTAAAAATTGCTACAACCTATATTTCGGCAAATCAAACTTTGCAGTCTCGAACCGTTCGGCTACTATCACCGACAAGTTTAAATACATCTTCCGAACAAGTTTCGTTGCAATTTATATTAATTGTATGTCAGGCAGGAACGCTCATAAAACTCATAAGACCATTATAAGGGGGTGGGTAAAGCTAAACACTGATAGCCACTTTACTAACAAGCAGAAATAAGCAAAATTGATCTTAATTGTTGCGGAGAATGAAGTTTTTGATTGAACGAACAAGAATTACACTGTCAAGCAGACTTATGAATCTGACGGGCCAGATAGGATTCAAGACTCGTTCAAATTATGCTTATCGATCCTACCGGCAAAAGTTTACTCTGCATTGGCTCACCAGTACAACGTTTCATATTACGAAAAAATAATTTACCTCAGGTCGATACTAACCAATCCAGGTACATATTTGCGAGCACTTCATCTCATTTCTTCCCTTTTGTTTTTTGCCATTTAGTGGAGTTCCTGTTTCACCGATGTCCCCATTCCTCTTCACGTTCTCGTGATCTACCGACGAAACTTTCTCTCCTTCAATCTGGCTTTTTTCTTTATTTCTTTCTTTTTTTATCGCGCGCGATCGTCGCCACTCGAGGTTCAATTCCTCGTTCCGGAAAATGTCTGGAGTGCGAGCAGAACGGAGAGAGATCGAGCCGTTGGCGAAGAACGCCGTGGGGATGGATTATGAGAAAAGTTTATCCTCCCAGCGCAGCGAAGATAGTCGGTCGTGTTGGTCCGGGTTGAGGCTCTCAGCTTCCACAGTTCGGAGTACAGTGCCGAGAGAACGAATCCCTTGTCGAGTGCGCGCTACTATAGCCGCAGCTCCGTACGCGACCCCGTGATGAAGACTCGCTTGCGGTTTCCGATTCACTATAGCACGGCATACGCGGGAAGCCGGTTTGGGATGCATAGAACTGTCTGACCTGCGAAGCCGAACCGCATATTCCAACATTTTACAGATACGAAGTTTGACAAACATCTCCAAAGTACGACCTACACACACACATATTTGGAACTTGCCTCACTCGGTTTCTCTGCTGTGTTCAGATGTCGGAGGTTCCAGACAGAAAACCACAATATCGCCATCGAGATGGTAGTCTGATGTTCTATCTCCGCTCGAATGTAAAGTAAGACAATTAACCGTGCAACTGTGAGAAATATTGTTATCTCCACTACATCCACTGCTATGAAAATCGTATTTCCTGCGATTCGGCGTTTTCATAATTTAATTCGCTTCCAGAGCGGCATATATGCACAGGGTATTTTCATTCGGAGTCGAGCACGTTGAGATCAATAAAATGTCACTGCAACCTCGGCGCCTGGGTACGCTCGTGAGCGTTACATTAATCTCCCCCCATGCTTTTTACCCCTTCAGTCACTGCAGTAATTAAAAAAAATATTATCGATTGGCCATATCACCCGGGCATGTCGGCAGCTATGGCCAGATTCTTCGACTAAACCCTGGGTCGGCATGGAAATCGTGGCAGGTTGAATGGAATGGGTCACGATGCGGTACGATACTTGGAGCCCTAGGAACGGCTGGGTGCGTGGCCCACCTTGTACGAAGACATAAGGATTGTCTACATCACCCGGCAGACCATATCACCCTGAATGAATGGTCCTATACAACAAAACCCAAAGTCTGCTTGACAATATCTTAGCAACGTTACTCAGAGCAAATGGAGAAAAATGGATTGGTATTTCACATGCTCCATTGGAATAAAAAGAGTCCCCCTTCGTACCCAAGTGTACGTGCCAGCACACCTTTTGGCTTACCACATCGAAGCTCCCACGGAGCTTCCGTTCGCGTTGGAAATTTTCCGTATCAGTAAATTCCAGGCCGGCTCCAGTGCTGTATACGTTTATTTATTCGTTTTTACCACGACTAATGTCTCCCTTTCTCCATCTTCGTCTCTCATCCTTCCGCGCTCAACTGGCTCCAGGAGACTGCGCAAGTGTTCGACTTTCCTTTCAGTCTCGTGGTTCTCCACCATTGCACCACTACCGTCATTTCGCCTTGCCTTTTACCTTATTTCACTCCTATTTTGCATTTTGTTTTTTTTTCTTCTTCTTTCATCCGTAAATGTTCTTTATATCTCTCCTCTTATTGCTGTTCCGATATACAGGTATAGCGATCCATTTCAACTCGTTTTCTAGCGGATCGCTTGCTATACCTTAAACCCTCACCACACAGGCTTCTCCATTGCCTTCGGTTCTCTCTATCGAACGCGGAAAAGCCACGTGATGCTAGCGCTCTTTCTCGCTTGCCACGGTACAATCGACGGAATTCGTTATGCAAATCGAATAAGATTTATTTTCATCGCGTGAAGCGAAAGGGTATATAGTATACGTCGAGTCTACAACCGACCGGAAGCTAGAGCGGACGTCGAGAGACGAGGGAACGAATAGAAGAGCAACGAGAGAGTGCGGACCGGGATTGTGAAGAGCCGGCGAACGGAGGTCGAAAGCCGAACAAAAAATGGAGTGACCGAGTGAATGTTGAACAAACGGTCTATGGCATATCCACATTTTGTCGTTTTGGTGAGGGAAACAATGATCTCTTTCCAGCAATCTGGAATATAATATATGTGGTAATGTTTCGTTTAACAGCGTGCGACCCGAATAATATACGGGTTATCAAGCGAAGAGAGACGTCTCTCGACTGGAGTGAATGGTGAATCAATACCTAAAATGTTTCCTTACAATTAGAATCTTCATTATAATTTTATTGGAATGTATCTTACTTTTTATTGTGCATCTTAATATTTTTTAATCGAATAAATTTTTTATCCCGTTACTTTTTTGTAATGAGGAGTTTTTGAAGATTTTACATTTTTATAGTTGTCAGGTTGGATTAAAATTTAAAAAATGATGCCGCGGATCTTTTAGATGTAGCTTTACTCAAATAATAAATTGATACATCATTCACGAGATAATCTGTGGATGAATATTGTATCTACTCTACGAAATACGATTCACCGAAGGGAGAAGGTTGCGCAAATTTTCGACTCGAGATAGATACAGTTTATCGAATTCATTATTCTAAATACACCATATTCGCTGCGGCTAGCCGGAGTCTCTCGCTCCGATCCGGCGAGCGAGCGCATGGTATGAGAGTCTCTCATAACTCCAATTTTCATTAATTATGGTCGCGGGCGGTCATTCGAATTAACTGAAACTGTAGTATCCGTTGCTCATAATGAATTTACATTAGGTCACTGCCTCGATTCAGTGACCTAAGCAGGTCACCTGCTTCGATTTGTATTTTGCATCATCTTTTAATATCTGTGAAAATGCTTTTCCTTCCTTCGCAATAACGCTTTATTCTCGCGAAATGTCTATCTCTTTCATTAAAGCACGAACTGATGGATCGGCTTTTAATTGTAATACGTTTGGCCGAGGCGCCTCGAAATATTCACCGTTAAAACCGTTCATTGTAACATACCAAAATCGTACATTGTACAAAATGTAACACGTTGTCGAAGTTTACTACACGAAAAGATGTTCAAATATGCCCGAGAGACGGAACTATTTTACGGGATCATTCCAATGATATTGACACATCCACCCAGCTGACATTAACGCTGCTTTGACATTACATGGAATATAAAAATTACTGTAATACATAGTAATTTTTTCGTTCTGTAGGGCACAGAATTATTATTAGTCTTTTTCCATGTACACTTAAAAAAGTGTTCACATTCCCGAACGCAATCATTCAAAATGTAACTCGACCAGTTTGCAACAATAGCGCAACGTATAACAACTTCAGAAGTTGGATGGAGATTCCTGTTTTTCATTTGTTCGTACATTCTGTACAGGCGCTCTATGATATGAATAAGTGCAATCTCGAGTATGTTTTATTGCCAATATCTTGCCAATACCATATCTCCCCTCGAAGATTTCTCTTCACCGCGATGTAACAGCGACGAAAACCTGGATCGACCAGCGTGCCAAAGGGCTGCGTCGGTATAGTGCAGTATCAAATATATGGCAAAAGCCTCGACAGAAGCGACGGCACGAATTTTGGTCCAATGTACGGGGCTCGGTAACTTTGGGTCCGATCGATATGTCGAGTTGATTGAGAGATCAAAGGGCTTTGCGGATGCTCGAACGTGTTACAGGGTGCGTAACGACCCGATAAATCACCGCTACGTGGCAACGAAATACATTTTGGATTCTGTGAGTCATGTCCTCCCCCCCGCTCGTGTATACACACACCAGCTTGTAAAACGTACGAGCACTATATTGCGAGACATTAATATCGCAGGATTTATGTCATCCACCTCGCTTTCTCACGCTTCTTCCGGTTCTCCTACAGCGTGCCCGTCATCGCATCGTGTCACTTCGAAACGAATGCCGTGACAACCTTCCACGTGCCCGCGAAAAGACAATATTTTCCTCGCTATCGATGTAAAATCATTTATAAGCTCATCTTGATGTTCACGATAAAGTTGCGTGAAAGCGTATGAAAAAAATATTTCCCCCGCAAATGCGTTATTTTTATCACTGCTGGTGACGGGTTATTCGCGTCGATGGTGCTGCGGAAAGGGATTCGAGATTAAAATGTTTTCTCTTTGGAAATGCAACTGGAGCGTGATATTCATTTGTCAGTGCTTTTTCAATAGGGGACTTGCATATAATAAAAAATAATAATAAAACAAAAATCTCTAAACTGTGTCGTTAATGCAGCCAGTGATAGAAACGTGTGAATTAAGGAACACATGTAAGTGGCGTAAGAGAGCGTGCGTCATATGTCTCAAATGTATTTCGAGAGGACCCGGAGTGCACTGGAGTGAACCCGAGGCAAATTCATGGTTTTCGAATAATATTCGCAGACCATGAATCAACAGAATAGAGCACAGGCTCTGATGCTGTGCCCGGTACAGGGCCAGCGATGCCATTTTTCGTCGAGCCGATATGTTGGATCCAACTCGATATCGGGGTCGGGCGGATAGCGGCTTGAACGCCGGACAAGTACAAGACCCTCGGCAACTGGTGCAGTCCGGCAGCCGCGCGGATTGTTAAATCCCACCTCGATCCGTACGCATTGGGGACACATACCAGTGTACGCGCAATTTTGAACTATATAGATGATGACGCAGTTCAATTGAAGTGCATTCGGTTCCCGAGTGTCGTGGCATATTTATTTATCGATTCTCGGTCAATGTGGGCACCTGAACGGCCTTTTTCATCAACATCGCTCCTATGGGAATTGAATACGACTGGTTATCGTCACGGGAATATTTATGTGAAAGATACGATGAGGTCCAAACACGCCGCGAACCGTGCGAATGGTATTAACTAATTGGGCGAATTTTATCGATGAAAAAAAGTACTCCAATCTTACGGAAAATGTTGTCTCCTATCGCCCTTTCATGTGAGCCACTTTCTCGCAGTGCAGTAAGATAAAGAGCAATAATTCTCCCAGCGGCGATAATGGTTCGCGCCATAACGGGTGCGACGGACAGACTGGGACAGTCCTGCACTTTGCAATGCGAATAAATTTTTTTATTTCTTTCTCTTTTTTACGGACCATCACTGGTCGGTGGGTTCGATCAAGAAAATAAAAGTATGAATCAATAACGGTTTGTTGGTTTTCATGTCGATGACCGCGATCCTGAAACGGACCGTCTACATTCGAGTTCGTTAATGACGTAATTTCGAAAGACAATAAAAATTGAATTACAGATTATGTATCGTTTGCATAATTTACAAAATGCTATTCGTCATATTTGTTTAAGATAAACACGTGCTGGCTCGGCAATCGCTCATTCATAGGGGATGTGCGGGCATGTATACAGTTCCATAGAGCTTTCGCCCTCGCAGCTCGTGTCGACTTATCGAACGCCAGCCCGACTAGCAGCATGCGCGGGATGTGTGTTTGCGGATACGCAGATTTCCCAAACCTCGGACATTCCATCGGTATTTGTGAAAGCACGCAAGGAACGATGAGGTTATCTCGTGGAACCGAGCACACTCGTAGGATCCCCTGATTGCTGCCAGGCTTAATAATAATCAGGTGGTATCGGGCCCAGCGGCTTTTACGGCTTGACATCGTCAAAGGCCGCTGTGGAATTTCCATTGAAACTCTTGTATTTATAACAAAACCAAAAAAATGTCGCATCGATTGCGTAAAATGTGGTTATAAAATATGAATAAAAAAAATTTTAAATGTAATAAAACCTGAAAAAGACACAGGTGGCGATTCCAAGAAACTGTTGGCAAAATTTTGTCAAGAGATTTTTTTTTATTGACTCGGAGAACAGATTTCTCGCAGTACGTAGCTCGAGGCACAATGAAAGGTATAATGCGCTATAAACGATTGTGTGATAATATCTTCTAATGTAATAAGCTTTAAAATAATAAGCTCCCCTTTGCCTCCGTGAATGTAGCGAAATGTTCACATCAAAACGTAATTTATGTTCGCCCGCGGTAGATACGGTGCACAAGCACTGTGGATGAACCGACGGTTCATCGTCATGAGAATACACAAAAGTCGTGCAATTTCATTAAGGTTTTATCACGAGGTATAAATGTTGTTACGATAATCTGTAGGACAATTTCGATGTCGTTTTCTTAAAAAAGTCCTTAAAAATGTCTGATTAAAAAATGCGCAGTTGCGTTTGTAAATGTGGCTTTAAAAGACTCGGATCTCGTCAAAATGAGAGTAAGGTTTGCAGTGGGTCATGAGAACTAATAACAAGCTTGAGTCTCCTGTGTTTTTCATACAAACATATTCATACACTAATACATATTCATGAATAGGTATATGTGCATAATAGGTTGAACATACATTTAGGAGGGATTCAAATGTAGTCTGGAAAAACACGAGGGTTTTTCGGAGCACCGGAAAGTTTCGCTATTATATACAGTGTAGTCTGGAGATGAGATTACGAGGCGCGGTACGGGAAAAAAATGGGCAATGATAAAGAAGGAACTGTCGGCAGCAGCCTCGTCGCTCGTTCTACCCTGCCAGTATCCAGACAAATTTTCAACATTAAAACATCTCGTTAATTAAACAACGTCACGCGGGTTTAAACAAACAGTGAAAGAAAACGGAGCAGCGCCGAGAGCTCACGACTCATTTAAAGTCCCGGCTCATTTACAACGTGCCAGCAATCAGCATCTGCGTCAAATAAATGATACTGACTCGAGACTTATTCAAATAAAAATTGATACAAAACGAGCAAATAAACCAATGTAAAAACCCGAGAAACTCACAAAACTGGGATCGACGAAGAAAAAAAAATGTTGCCTTGTGACACTCATTAAGAATTAAACAAAACAGAATTTTCGAACGACCTTCAACCTGAAACTAATTTGCGGGTGTCGTATCTGCAAGATGTTGTAAAGAATTTTATTTTCAATTCTCGTTTTTTTTTCTTTCATTTTCCGATTTTTCATCGGTGTGTTGCTATATAGCTTGGTTTCTCATTTTGACTGTCATAAACTTTCATTATGAATTGTGAAGCAAAAACCCGTTGATTATTATTTTGTTTTAGTGAATCATCGTCCGCGTTAGAACGAGAAGCACGTCGTTAGCTACGCTATTACCAAAAGTGTTGCAAACACACTAGTAGCGCGTAAATAATGAAACAACTTTCGACGCACCGTGGATCGTCAAAGATTGAAGTATCCATTGTAAAATCGAGTCGGTACTTTTCTTCCCCACCTCTTTTGATTCGCTTCGTAACGCAAGTTTGGTCATTGCACACACACGTGCCTCCCGCCGTCGATTATCGGAAGTGACAACGGCTGTGTCGGATCGGCTGATTCCCAGATTGCTTTTTTCCCACCTGGCCTTTTTTGTGTTCTTCCGATCGGTTACGGCCGCGAGGCCGCTGACTGTCCGCTTCGGTCATTACTGAACTTGAAATTGCGGTTATCCACAGTGTGGGCCCGAGCAGTGGAAGACGGACGTGGGGGGTCGAGTGATAAAGCGAGAGTGGGTGGGTGAGTGTAGATATCGCGCTTGGATTTGCAGCGAGGCCGAAGCCCGGTTCGAGCCGGAGCTGTTAGCTTCGGCCAGGCTGCAACCGAGCGAACGGGCGAATGGGCGACCGGGGGGTTGTTCGGGGGTTGGCGGCACTGACACGCCGACCTACATACCGGCCATTGTGCCACACTCTATCCCATTACGTCATCCGATGCGACTCTGGCGATGTAGAATTCTCATTCGTGGACGAATGGATTCTATCTCTGCGAGTTCTCATGGCTCATGCTATTGACACCCGATATAGCCATACACGAGCAACGCTGCGTACGATAATTAAATTTAATACCGCTAAAATTTATGATTGGGCTTCAAGTCGTCGGATCGTCGAGTGTTTTAATTGCACCGGCAGAGACAGTGCCTAATTTTTACGAATACTTTATCGTCGCAGTACCGATCACTTTCGTCTCGTGATTAGAGTATTAGCCTCGATCACAAAGTATCGGGAGGTCTCGGGTTCGAATCCCGGTGCCGTAGTCTTGCTGGCAGAAAAATCTTGTGACGCGACGTAACTCCTAACTGGCATCTATCGTGCGATAGCCGATATATATGTCAGTAGACGTCCAATGTTTACAGCCAGTAATCGACGTGACGTAGCTCCGGCGCCGTGAAGCAAACAGTTAACGTTCATCCATATTGAGAAACCCCCAAAATGGTACTAATAACCATAGTAGTTGATGCGACGTTAAATAATAACAAATAAAAAAAATTATCGTCGCAGATCAAACCCTGGTAGAAAAGTTCCAACGTTACATTCGGCCCTGAGCGATTCATCAAGGCCTGATGTACCGCTTTCTATGCCAATGTCTATGGAGTTAAGTAAAATTTCAATCGGTATTATTCCGCCCAACCATTTATGCTGCTAAGTACAATATTCTGTACATCGTTGTCGTCGCTGTTTCCCAAGAAGACGAAGGCTTCAACCGAGCCCGCACAAACGGTCGAGCGTCTCGTTTGACAATTTTATGTAGATGACAATCGTCCGACAACATGCTAATGCCGAGGAATAAGTCTTAAGACCCGAGGAAAATAAATTTCAGAGCGGACTATCGTGTTTATTCGATTTGTTCTCCGATACCGATTCTTCAACGCGTTTTTCCCGACGCTTTACTAAAGTCGAGAATACTCCCGACATCCTTCGCTCATTCAAGTGCACGTCCAAGCGTACCCTGAACTTTTTATTTTGCGTCACGGTTCCTCTGATTCTTCCAGAATTACTTCGCGGTGCGCTCGGATTGAAAGGGTCGGACTTAAATTTCAATACAGAGACTGGGAATAAAAGAGAAAAGCAGTACGGCAATTCTGTTGCCCGGAGTAATATAGGAAGTCCTGGACGGCTCTAACGAACCTTGCCTCCACAAAGGACGACGCAATTGCTGGACATTCTTTGTCTTGCTGGCTGGCAGCTGTAAAAGTCTCGTTCACGCCGGCGCGGCCGCTGTTCTCTCGCGAATTTCTCGCCACAGCCGGCGAGATTCAGTCTGTAGCATACAACGGTACAAACAGCCATTCCTCCCTCCCCTTCCCCAAGTATTTCTCGAGCAACCGACGCATCGAGTGAGGTACCATCCCTCCGACCCATGCATTACTGCTCTGCGGCAGCGCCTGCTGCGCGTTTCATCTAGCCGTGAGCACTCCTAGGATAGTAATTGCGAGAGCAATATGCGCTAGACTCCCTTGCTAGAAAACGACCGAGCCTTGACCAGGCTTCTCTGTTCTTTTTTTGTTTTTTTTTTTTTCAACGCATCAAAACGTTCCTCGGGCCCGTTCCTCAGCATAAAGGAGAGGAAAAAAAGAACCCCTAAAAAGTCTCGGGACACCGCGAATCTTGGAAGAGCTATGAAAAGTAATAAACCCTCACCTCTTAGCCTTAATTAACAGGAGGCCTGTAAATTCTTGAGCGCTTATTAAATAACCTAAAGGGTTATTTTTGTCCGTAGAAAAAAAGGGTTGAGTACAACCGGTTCCCGTGTTTGCTATTATTAGATTCGATCATCTAATTCATATATTCAACACTCTTACCGTGTATAGGTAAAGATTCATTACCTACAAAACTTTACATTGGCCAAACTTTTCGACCCAACTGTAAATAGTCTTAGGTAGAAAGTAATCAAAAAGTGGGGATCCTTACCGGATGTCATCTGCTACAAACTAAAGAGTAATAAATGTTTTTTTTTTATATCCTGAGGAATGGGAGTAAACAGTACAATGTCTCATCGACCTACGGATGAAATATACAACGAAACTGTGACACTGTAAACTGTCGTTGCTCTTTTCGCCTGAGGGAGTGCAGATCCACAGACAAAAGGATCCCGAAGGGGCGACTCCATAGTTTATCGGGGGACCGGGTAAACAAATTAATCCGGCGAACCCATCTCATTGTTTCTCGAAGCGCAGGTCTGCAGGATGCGCGGAAACTATCTGCGCAATGTTCGTACAGGTGGAGGTAAAAATAGTCAGCGAATGCCGGGGCGCGAATACAGGTACCGGAAAGTAATGCACAGAACGTTCACTGGCACAGTAGACAAACTCGGAAGTGTGGCTTGTAGTCCGGTGGAGCTTTGTGTACAGAGGAGAGAGCGAGTCTAATAACAGTGGGGTTGAGGGGGCGGCGAGTGTTACAGTTTCCTCAGACGCGCGGATTAAACATTTAATTGCGCACCGCGCATTTCATCGTGCGAGCATTAAGCCATGGGGGTTTATCCGAGCGTAAACTTTTACTCGGTGCGTTCGAGCATTTATGTACGCGGTTTTAACCCCGGAGAATAGTAGCCTATCTACTCGTACTCCCTACCCCGTCTCAGCTGCCACGGCTGTTACATACTAAATTTCTCGACTGACGGCCCGTTTTTTCATTAATCCATTTATCCTGCTGCACGCAGCCGGGATTTTTAAAGTATCTTCACATAATTCACCGTACGTAATTAACCAATATTAACCAGTTATCGTTACACTATCCTGTCATACGCAGACAATGTAGACACATTTTTGTAAATTGATTGTTCTATTTATTTTCTCTTCAATTTTTAGTAATCGCTAAAAAACGTCGATCAGAGTTTGAAACAAATATTGTCGCGAATATGAATATTCGCGACTATATATATTGCGATGATTATAATATCGTTACACTATCCTGTAATACGCAGACAATATAGACACATTTTTGTAAATTGATTTTTCTATTTATTTTCTCTGCAATTTTTAATAACCGCTAAAAAAAGTCGAGCACAATTTGAAAGAAATATTGTCGCGAATATGAATATTCGCGTTTGGCAATTGACAAATGAAACCGACGATTGACTCGGCAAAATCGTCGTGACAAAGAGATAGCTCGGGTAAAACGTTATAGCGCACGGACGTGCGACGTGTCAAGGTAGTGAATTAATTAGTACTCATATAATAAACATGATTGTAATTACATGAATTATTACTAGTGTCATTAATAATATTCACTGCTATAACAAATATGGGTGGTGCTCATTTGCCACCGGCCATTACAATACGTCTGGGACAGAACCGGTGTTAAAGTCCCAAAGCCCGGAGGCGCTCTCGGCCGCTGGGGGAGACATATAAAAATAATCGTGCACAGTGCAAATTTGTAGGAATCGCGATAGGTGTCGCGACCGCCGAAGCATTATTTGCGTACGAATTGTAAACTCGAGGCCCCGGGCATTATGTTTATCGACCGTTTAAACGACAAAACCTCAATTAATATCGTATGGTGAATTATACGAGGCGCATTATTTTTCAATGGGTGCAACAAGTTGACGCAGCAATTTCTGTTTGCCGTTTGGGGGCGAGCTTGAAGGAACGGCCCGATTGTATATAGAGGGGGCGACGAGACAGGGGGCGTGCTGCAGCCGAGCCACGAGGAACGGGGGCAGAGGGGGGGGAGGGGGTGGAAGGACAGGGAAAATTTATTTCCCGTCTACGCCGCTGTGTTCGCCGAGTACTCTTTTTTGTCTGGCAGATAAAGGGGGTGGAAAAGCTCTTAGGACTTGAGCGAGCTTGCTTCCCCGTCATTTTCTCCTCACCTCGACGCGCTGCACTACTACGGGTGACTCTCGGGGCCCCGGTTTTCAAGCCGATGGACGTGTATATGGCGCATCGATGCCCCGTCGAACTACCGGCGCTTCGGCAGTTATCGTTTTTAAAACGCAAGAGATAGATTGGAAACGCTTTATGGATTTCGCCGGTTAAAGGAAGACGAATGCCCGGGGATATAAGTGAAATCCTCGGCGCTCTATGGGTCGCCGACGAGAGATCAGCCACCGTTTCTCTCGCGCCGTCGCTGAGAGTAAAAGCAGAACGGGCGAACAGCGAATCGGAGGATCCTCCGGAGCTATCAGAAGAACGCACCAAAAGCAGATAAAATTCTTTTCACGTTTGTGGCAGATAGAAAAGAACAAAAAACAGTTTACTGTCTGGAGAATAAATGGTCGAAGAATCAAGAAAATTTTGACTGGTCTAAAAATCAGTCACCCGTGCTGGATGAACGTGTATTTTCACTTTGAAATCTTCGGCGCCGTATCGGAGACATCAATTTTTATGAGTATTCTATAATACCCTAGAGTACGACAAAAATAATCGTCAACGTTACTGGTAGCTCAATACGTGATACGAAAAATTCGCCCCAAACGCGAAATGTATTTTAGTAATTCGAAAGCAATAAAGTCATCATTCAACATTTTCGATCCACGGTGCCGATTGAGTTCTTACGCGGGATGCGATAAACGATTATGCGCGGGTGGGACAAGCTCGGGTTATGTTAATAAACCGGTGCACAAAATGTTAAAGTAATATGGTCACGGTGAGCCCGCCGATATTTAGCGGTAGATTGACGCGTGTGGCTTGTAGTCTCAATAAATAAACGGGGCAACGATCCAACCAGTCGCCGACAACATCTAACCGACCTAATCCAAATAGCAAACCACAGCAGGCTAGCCAACTTCGGTGCTGTGCTTCGACGGCACCGCGCGCTCACGTACACCATGTTCTATTTACGGTAGGATTATGCATGCAGAATCGTTCGTTCGTTGGGGGCACGTATGCGACGCAAAAAAAAAAAAAAAAAAAACGAAGATGACAAAAAAACTCGAGTAAACAGGGCATGCTAGAGAAAAAGGCTTACGGAGCCTCCCCCGTACTGCTCGACGTTATGAAAAAAAAAAAAAAAAAAAAAAATTAATAGACCACGAAGAGTCTCGGCTTAGATGTTTATTGGTGCATCCACCTGCAGGTCGTTGGGTACACCGGCAGCACTCAACGATTGATCCACTTCGTCCTGGTATCGGAAATTACTATTCACTACGTTGGACTCGTACAAGAAATAAGTTTCGGAAAGTTTTAATTACTTTAAGCGCCGCACGATCGTCCGGAGTGGGCTTGTCTCTCTTATTTTCATTTCGCTTCTGGCTCGTTCGACCCCACCGCGAGAGAAAAGTTCGTAATCATCACCAATATTATCGCCCGACAGGCAAAAGGGGGAGCGACGCCCGGCTCGGGGTGGGAAATTCCCTTCCGAAGAGCCGAAAGGGCCGCGCGGTGCCAGCCTCGTGCCAATCTTATAATTGGAGACACTGATGCCTCTGCCGCTTGACTGTTACTTTAATGAATTCAAATTGATGGTGGAAACTAAATAAAGCTCGGAGACGCGAGACACTTATCTTATCGTTACATTGCGGCACTGAGAGAGACTCGTTAAACGACTGCGTTATCAGTCTGTTACGCCGTGCGCCGAATCCATGTCGGTCGTTCTCCGACTATATTTCATTTTCGTGTTTTAGTCGAGCAGTTTCCAAAATTCAATACACGGCCGAGTTCTGCGAATACTGATCAAACATGGGGGAAAATTCGACGAAAAAAAGAAAATTGCGAACGGAATTTTCGCAAACATTCGTTGCATATTTCGCGCCCAACTTTTTCCTTTTTCTCGTGGCTCCCAATTTGGCTGCTGCAACGCTGGCGAATGCATAAATGAAGGGCTTTGTCCCGATAAAAAAAACGAGCACCAGCGGGATAAAGTAACGACTTTCCGAAATGAGAAATTGTAACAACGATGAAATAAAATATTCAGACCAAAAGTGTTCCCTTCGTAGTGTCGCTTTCCTATGCACGAGATTATTCTTGTTACGATATGTGAACGGTAGCCGGCATGTGTATGTACATGTACGATGGCAAAGGCCGGATGTATATACATACGTGTACAGGCAAGTTAATTATTGGAATTTCATCTGCCGCGCGTATAGCCTTTTGAAATGTCCTGCTCCTCTTTGTCCACGATAATTCGCCGAAGGTTCTGTACAGGTAAAGTCCATTATTCCCATTAGCGAGTACAATGCTGCATCTGACGAAAGTCATGGAATCCCGAGGCAAAATTAAATTACCGAAGGGCGAAGCGCGCGCGCCTGGAACACTTCCGGCTAACGGATACGTCGCATTCAATGAAATCCCTATTTCCCTTCGTCAGGGGGCTTGATTCTGTTAACACTTCGAAGTTGTTTCCACGAGCCCTGACACTATCGGCTCTCGACCCTAACCGGTGTACGTAGAGATGTGCGCTGAATGTGTTTGACGGCCGGCCCGCAAATAAATATTTATTGAAATGAATAATTTATTTGCTGCAAACCCGTCAGGTAAACATTTTTTCTGGGTGCAATTTTTTTTTTTTTGACAACTGGCTGTCCCGTGTCGAGCCAACATCGTTCATATTTTTATTTTATTTTTTTATACGTCATACTATAGGCTGTATGTAAAACCTATACAAGACGTCTTCCAATTTCAAAGCTGGCGTGGAAATGAAAAAATGCAAAAACAGTGCAATGACCAATAACAGACACGATAAATTCGCCGGACGTCCGCTGAAAAATTGAGCAAGTGAACATGCAAGAGTCGGCTGTAATGGATTTGGGGAAACAGCGCTGCGGTGCTCCGAATATTCGATAATGGAATTTTGCATGAGGGGACTAAAACGAAAAAACGGAAATCGTCGAATTTTCCACTTTCGATTGAGCGCGATACAGGTTCTGGTACGTAAAAAGTTTCGAGGCACTTCGGGCCATCCACCCTTTTAGCACGCCACGCACGTGCGCGCGCGATAAATTAAACTCGTGCACGAGCGGAATTTTTAAAACTTTCGGTTCTGCCGGTCGACGCGGAGAATATACCAAACCGTTCGAATATATTCGATAACGTATTCATGCCCTGGGGTCTGCGTACGTACAACGGTTGCGAGGGGGCGAATGTTGAAGTGTGCGGAGGGCAGAGGTGAAGAGTCTCGATAAGAGTGTCGGAAAAGTGATTTCGCGAATTGTCGGATTAAAGCGGCACAGACGAGAAATATTCGTAGAATATGAATCTGCCAATTTTTTTTTTTTTTTTCAATTTATGGAAATCCGAATAATCTCTACGTGATACAAAAAGCTAATATTTTTCTTAGCACCCGATGGTAACTACCGTCTTAACAAAATCCGTGGCCAAAATAACTCGCATCTCCGATATGTATTGACGTCGCTTCAGAAATCCTCCCTGATTGGCTGCCGTACGAGACGGCAAGCTGGAGTCGTTCGACGACCAATTTCAGTCAAAAAAATCAGACCATGTGTTCGACAGTTGTAGTGGCACTGCATTGCCTATTAATAGCCAGGGCTAACATTTTTCGTAGAAAACAACATTTAATCTATTAAAATCAAAAAATAAAAAGCCAAATACCGAGGGTTGAGGATACGCGCGTGATCGCTGCTGGTAAATGTAAAAAAAAGAGTGGAAAAATGTCGAAGCTGACAGACGTTATCACTTAAAGTGGATTGCATTAAAAAAGAACAACTTTCTGTTACAAGAATGTTGGTGAAAGTTTTAGGGTAATTAAAAGGGATTCTTCGTAATTATGATGTCCTTTCCGTTGAATGTCTGCGCTACGAATGTTTACAATTACTGTGGTACAAGTGTTGAATAAAATAAACATATATGAGGTAAAAGTGATGAATATGGCCCGGTCTATAATTAATTTTCGTGCGAATCGAGGTGGGTCATATTGCCCACTTTTATGCGGATCATATTCGTTGCCTTACCCGCTTTATCATAGGTATTAAAAGCGTAAATTAAAATACTTCCAGCACACGAAGGCCACAGCGAACTGTAAAAATAAATTAAATAAATCACATTACCGTAGGGACCGTGCGGAAATAGCGATTTAATTGAAAAAGCGAGGCTCTCTGGGTCCTAAATAGATTCGCGAAAGCTTTCAGACTCCACTGGAGAGTGTAACGTTATTTCGATTTGTCAGCGGCCACCGTGCTGCACAATTAAGGTCCGCGACTGAACCGAGCTCGTCTCATCTCATAGAGGTTTTCTCCGGTTGCGAGCCGCTGAGAAAATGCGGCGATCCGGCTTAGGATTAACGACGAGACGTGACCACGGATTCGAGTTTAAGCAAACAATTTCGAAACGAATCGGCGCGAGGGCTTTGCCTCACTGGAACGGCAACTGCTCCAGCGCGGTTGCGTTCGTGGACCGCTACATCAATCCCCAAAGGAACAATTTCAAATACGTACAAGAAGATGAAGCCAGAAATTAATTGATTAAAGATTCGTGATGCTTTCATTAAACAATTCCTGCGACTCTAGTCCGACCGTTTTTACCCGTACGAAACTGGATAACAGGTGTTGCAGCCATTTTTTTTGGAGCTCACCGTCTCTTCATCCGTCTTCTTATTCTCTCCAGTCTCGTGACTATTGTAAGGCATGTAGACCATTCGTTTCATCCCCCCCCCCTCCCGTCGCCCCTTCTTGTCTCTCCTTTTCGTATGCGAGAGCTTGTGGATGGCAGCGGAGGTTGAAGGTGGACGAAAACAGGTTAAGCCGAGCGCACAGTCCAAACAGAAGCATAAAGCCTGGGTAAGGTACTTCAGGATGTCTCTTCCTCGAGCACCGGTAGCATCAACATCGTGCGTATCTAGCGTTGGTCCACCCTTTTCGGCCATGATTCTACAACCCCTTGCTCGCTTGCTTCCGCCGTCGACAACCTCCTCTATCTTCGGGCTTCTACCGTTCCTTGCTTTTTCGCCTCTGCTACGAACCCTTGCTTCCTTATACTGCCGCCCCAACAACTACTATCTTTCTACAGTCGCCGATGGCCTCCTAAATTTTAAGCACACGCCTATATCGCGTTACTCTTAGAACCCCGATTGTAATCAGCTAGTAGCAACAGTATGGTTTCTCATCCCTGCATCCGTCCCTCATCGGTTCTCTTATTTTTTTTTTAGTGCTCATTCTATGTAGTTTTGTTCTTCACGCGGTATATACAGTTAGTGAGATACATGTGGTAGCCATATATGCGCACATGCATTCGTGTGCCGACTTTAATGACCGTGGCTGGTTTTTGTATCAATACGAAAAAGGCTATCGGAAATTGTATGCTACATAGAAATACGCGAAAAATCCCACTTAAAAAAAATTTGTTTCTTGATTTTTATACCAATGTAAAAAAAACTTTTTTTCAAATGCATATAGAATGTTCGTGATTTTTGTCTAGAATTTCTGAGAGCGATAGCAATCGGCGAAAACATTTTTTTGAAACAGTGTTTTCGCCAAAGTGGCAAAAACTACCATAGCAGTTGAAGCGTCAGCGGATTACGTGCGTTTAAGCAGATATGACATTCGCGTTTTTCTTTCGTGAAAAGGAACTTACATCGGTTATTATTGTTTTCTTTATATGGGTAAGATAATCAATCTTTCAAGAGAATGAAATGAAAAGCCTGAAAAGCAATGCGGTCGACGAATGTTGGCATCAACATTTCACTGGGAATCCCCGTGAGACGCGCGTACATTATTCGATACGAATTCTCCATTCATTCAACGCTTGACGCTTTACTTTCTTTGCGGTATTCCCGAAGGATCCTCGGTGTATTGGTCCTCCCTATACCAGCCCCATACAGCTTCAAGGCGGATCGGATCGTATCTTGGAAAGTCTTCGTTTCCGCACCCGAGTGGCGCGCCCGGACCTTCTCACGCCTTGCATCTATCCCCTCGGTGATCAGCAATTCCACTATCACCCGCCTTTTTATTGCCAGTTCCAGCGGCTTCCCCCATATACTCTCGCTTCGGTATACCATCGAGTATACGCAACATATATTTTCCTCCGCCGCCGTCACACGACGGTTCCCGGCAACATCGTATGTTTTCGTTGAGAAAATACCACGGGAAACGGGAGAAATAAGAATGAACGAGTCTAGACTATCCGCGATGCTTGGTCACGCGCTAAGAATAGGAGACGCCAAATGATAAATGAACCTGAGATTATGTATATTGCTGTAATAAACTATGATCTCGGTGTCGTAAACAGGTCCCCGAATATGGGAATGACTTATGAAGCGGCTTCAATTTTCGTTACATACAATTGTTAACGAACCTCATGGAAATGAAGTATGTTCGTACATTTCAATATATTAAATTTATATACGCGATATATATTAAATAAATATGTGTTTGATTATATAAACTATATATAGATATATATATATATATATCCGGGATATGGAACTTTTGGCCGCTTTATAGGCTAGAGCGGGGCAAAATGGGGCAACGGGGGGGCAAAACGGGGTTTTTGGGAAAAAACGTCATTTTCCAATAATTTTTGGATGTCCGAATTCGCCCTATCGGATACATTAGGCTTTTCTGCCCAGTTTTGGCACCTTGTCCGATGCAAAAATGATTGGAAAATTTAGTTTTGCCCAAAAACCCCGTTTTGCCCAGTTGCCCCATTTTGCCCCGCTCTCCCCTATATCGCACCTGTATTTAGGGGGTAAGAAGCATTCTTAATAATGCAAAAGCATGACCAAGTAAATGACGAAGAATCAACACTACAGAACCTATCACTGATGCCTCATCTTCCAACTTCTTGCCGTTTCATTCCTCCGTTTCTTTTTATTTATTTTTTTTCTTCCATTTTCGTATCCGGGTGTAGGTGGTACGATAAACAATGCCGAAATCGGTTTATTATGCAGAGTCTTCGTAGGCACTTACCACAAGAAAAGAAGTTAGATCGGGGGAACGTCGACGTAGCATGGAGAACGGGGCAAGGCGAGACGAGAGTCTTTCGCTGGCCTGGTTTCTTCACGAGTCACTGGTAGCACGTTCCTCGGACGCTTAAACGAAGCTGTGCTATACACACTTCTCGTTCGGGCTGAGATTTAAAAGGAAAGTTTGTGAAACCCGAAGCGATAGACATTCATGCCACCTTCCACCTCCCTTTCTTTCCCCCTTGCGCACCGTCGATTTACATGTCCATCCATCCTTCGTTGAAATTCGGCTTTAGCTGATTTCTGCACTACGCACCTTCGGCACACACGCTCGAGCTTTATTGTCATCTTCGTGTCCTCCGATTTCTTTTTTCTTCTTCCTCGCGGTATGCGCGGTATCGACCGACTCCGAATTTATCGGATTCCTGCCATGGGCAAGAGCAAACAAAGACAATACATGGCTGATCTGAAAGCGGTTGGGGATATCTGTGGTTGCTGAATATATGTTATTTATTGCGGCGAGCAATGAAAACAGAGGCACTTTTTAAACCAATTTTTACGCTTTCCACACCATTTTGGTCCACGCGAAAAAAAAACATTGGAGCAGATGGGCGCTACAAAAACGACACCCTGTCCGATAAATTCGATCAAGTTCGAAAAATAAAACAATGTATTCGCATGCAAAATTAATCGCGTATGTCGGGATGAAATATTTCGCTGTTGCAAAATATGAATAACCGGGAGCGGAGGTGAGGAATCCCGTATGGAAAAAGTCGTATGCAAAATATATTTTTGCCGAAAAATTGCATATTTCCGATATATTACAAAATATGTTTGTAAAAATATATCGCGCGACTAAACCCAGAGAGTCGTATTTTGCATGCTTATGTAAAAAAATTCGTCGTTGTGATTTTAGTCACGCGATACATCTTCAAATATATTGCGTTTTTTATGCTTAATATATGCGCCAGCTTATCCGACCGCACAGTAGAAATGCATAATTTTTTAATTCATGTCTGGTGAATATATAAGGGTCGAACAAAGCCCCGTAAGTGCGCTTTTTTCGTCGGGAACGCCGCAGTTCCTGCCGAGGAAAGGGTGGTCCATTCCAGTTTTTGCAGCCATTACTTACCTAATGATTTTAATTCACCCGTCTTCAGGGCTCACTTCGGGAAAAAAAGGAGCTTCATGGCAAAGCCCGCAAGATCGTTGCTTCTGGAGCATCGTTTTTTTTTTTTTTTTCAAGAGAAATTGAAGTGCTTCGGCTGCAAAGTAAATTTATAATTTTCAAAGAATCTCTCGAAACATTCGAGATTCTCGAGCAACTGGAATTTTTATCTTTCACGCACATTTTTCAGTTTGCAGTAAATAATAACTATAATTATTATTTCCACGATACGCTCTGATTTTTAAATTCACATTTGTTTGTTTTAATTCAGTAAATTTAACATAATGACGAAAAGCCAAATTTATAAAAAGCACAATATGATAAGAAAACAAGCACGAGACAGTTTTATTAATATAATGAAGAAGTATCGTGTATCTGAGCCCTTTACAGATGGTTTTTCTGTCAGGATTTTTGTCGACTTTCCGGCAGACATTCCCGACATTTTCAGGCCTGGGCCTGCAATCGTGGAGGAAGCATCGACGTTCAATTGCCGATAAAACCAGACAATGCTTGTCGCTCGCAGACGTGCACGATATATCCGTCGAACGCTCGTCAACATTTTTATAAAGGGGAGAACGGAGCGATACGAAAAAAAGAGCGAAAAATTGAGAGATGACGACGTTCGAGCCAGAAGCTTCGAACGTCGAATTCGCTCGCGTGCCCTTTGGAGTCTCCGTACGGTTCAAGGATTCGCCTCTGTTCAAGTGTTCGACTGTTTTCGGGTAATGGGTCGGTCCGGATTTGTGGAACAACTTCGACGGCCCGAAATTCACAGCCACTAGACTAATTCGTGCACTCTCGAAGAGGACTAATTCGTGCACTCTCGAAGAAGAGTGAGTAAAAAAAGTTCGCCAGCGGAACACGCAACATTCGATGCTTTCCAAGTGGATTTTCGAAAAGTTTCACAAATCGCTTGAGAGCTAGAAACACGTACGTGGTCAATTTGCAGAGACTTTTTTATTATTTACACTTAGATACATGAGTAATCTTGCACGATTGATGTCGCGAAACTGTCGATAAGATGTACGGTCGAAAATCCAAAAAATATTAATTTATGTAGATAACCGTGGAAGGTGTATTTTTAAATAACCTGTGAGAATCTTTCAAAAGATTCATTTTAGTCGTACCCGATATCTTTAGATTAAATTTTCGCGATCTTATATATAATATGATTATATATAATATCGCCATTGACTGGACCGATTACCATTATATAAATTTCACAAACGATATATATTGTATTTTATTTGTCAGTTAATTAGGGTGAAAAATACGATATGCAAGGATTGCATAATGAAAATGAAGTAGAGAGGAACGTAAAAAGAAATGATGTACAAAAAAAAATCTCAGTCAAGACTGTCAGTAGAGCGTCAGGGGAACGAATAACACCATTACGGTGCCACGGAATTCAAGCTCGTTAAATAATAAAAAGTATAATGACCCGCGGGCGAAGTAGAGTTATAATGATAATTATCATGATCGTAAGCGTCCTCGCGGCGGAACTGCCTGAGGGCATTGCAGAGCTGCTAGGGTGTGCGTTGATATATGTGTGTATGACAACCCCGGGAGCCTGCCCGGGGAAAAAGTCGACGTCGTAAGCTCGAGGGTCGTGACTCAAGTCGGATATAATTAAATCACAATAATAACTGGCACGATCATTATAATAACGACCGTACTGTATTTGAAAACTGCTATACGCTCGGATATGCGACTGGTACAGTTATCGATCACGCGGCTACCTTTTTTCAAAAATCCTCAATGTAAGAATTGTCACGATTATCGATTTCGATGAAATAATTTATTTATCGGCATAAATTAATAATTTATTTAAAAACTTGCACGGCAAGATATACCAAAGAGAGTACATTCAAAAGTATATAGCATATTTCTGACACAAACTATTGATTTTTATTTCCAGATAACGTCTCTTTAAAAAAAAAAATGTTTGATGAGGCATTTAAATAATTTATTGGCAAAAGCCAGTTCACTTCCGTGAACGGAGAGAGTACATTTTTAACCAAGTCAGGATAGATATCGACGTAATAATTTTAGCGACTTGAGTACTCGCCGCAAAGATTACCGAAGAGTCATAAAATAAGTTGATTCGAACGAGGCAATAGTAAAGTGACGGCGGACTCCACCGACGATAAGACGCGAGAGACCGTACCTGCAACGCTGCAGCTCACGGGTGAAGTAGTGCAGACCTAGTAGCGGTCAGCCGGGACAGCCGGTAGTGGTAGCAGAGTAACTGCCTACTCACGAGCTTACGACATGAGCTTATCGCCCTTCGGTGAACGTATCTGTTTAAGCTGGAACGACTCGGGGCCATCGCTGCGTCTTACATCAGAAAAAAACCACCCACTACTCGCATATGTGCAGTTTTTATAAATAAAAAATATATTTATTTCCTCGTGTCCTATTCGATAAAAAACAAATGTAAAAAGTGGCCATTGGTGGAATAAGAAAATATAATTTATAACATTTCATTTGTACCGCACAAATAATTCGTCCGGGTCTATACACTGTTGTCTACAGAACTGTCTAGCTAGCTGTTCACTAAAATCGATGAAGCCATACGACGATCTTCGAAATAACAGTCGAATAACTTCAACCCGGCGTCGAACTACCAATTCAAACTTTCCCTCAAACTTGCAATTATGAAAATGGCATGCACCCATGGATGCATACATATTCCAATACCGTACTCTCCCAGAATTTCAGAACGACCAAACTTGAGTAAGGGGGGCGAGGATACCGATGTGCAAACTCATTCGGGCGAGAGGCTCGCGTTAACCAAGTTCAGGTGATAAACTCTGAGAAGTGTTGGTGACCATAAAATTAATAAAATAATTAATCGAGCTGATTAAATCACATCATCGTCGTAACCGAAGTGAGAAGAGTTGTATTTAACAGAAAACATATTAACAAGTTTCTGCAAATCTATTGCTAAATTTAATTAAATTATTTCTCAGAAAATATGTGTACGATCAGATCGAATGTAGGAGGTGAATCCATCGAAAATATCGAATTCGATTAACTACTTTTTTATTTTTACGAACGATACAACAAATGTATTACGACCTCTTATATTCTCTGGAAAAATGCTCCGCCCTACGCAACAATTTTATGAAATCGGTCGTCTATGCGATTGTAACAAAACGGGGTTTAATCCGACCCCGCGTCGAGGTCAATGGTATCCGTGATCCCTCTCTTCACTCGCGGATTAAAACATTCTCTCAGAACCAACGGCAGCGACAGCCCAGCTTTCCATAGAACAGCCAAAAAAAAAATCACGAAGTAATCGGAGGATAATCGAAGGGCAATTGAAACTCAACCTAACACCCTAATCTTCGTGCGTCAACAAAAGCTCAATTCCCACTTGTCGTATCAGCAATAGCCGGTACAGAAATCCCGTAGAAACGGTATATACCGTCAAGTATCTGCGGGAAACGCATTGAATGCACGTGAAATTCAGTGCTTAATCCCTCTCGCACTATTTTCCTCCGCCTCGCTCGCTCGAACTCTCCGGATGTGCCCCTTTCTCTACCGCTCGCTCGCCGATCGATGATGAGAGTGATCGATTGATGTATCAACGGGGACGAGTGATGTATCGATGCATCAGTTCTCGCCCTCCCGTCCACCGGGGCTTCGGCGCTGTTACGCGGCCTCTCCTGCCCAACGCTCCCGCTCTCTGTCTATCCTTTCCCTTCAACGATATTCGATGTGTATCGCAAACCCGTATTGGAATTCCCGTCAAGTGTAGATGCACCGAATATCCTCTCGTGCATCCATCAATAGGCATGGTCCGCTTATATGTGTTGGCCCGCTATATAACGCTATTTGCGCGCGTAGATATGTCGATGGTTTACAGGATATGAACTGGTACCTATCGCTGTACCCGGTGGTAACGAGGTCCCAGCTGCGCTACTTTTATCATTCTCCGACGCGTACCGTGTATACATGCCCTGTGCGTTCGGCAGGATATGTCGCGAGGCGATTCTCGTCCTGTTTGCTTTGCTCCGCTTCTACTTCTCCTGTGCGTGCTGCCGTTACCATCGACTCGGGGAATCTCGGTATCAATGGTTATCCACGTTTCGCGTGTGCATGCGCGCATGTATAAACGAGCCGACCGGCGATTCCATGGGCGTTAGTTTGTATGCTCCTCCGCGCTTGGATTCCGCCTGGAAAATGGCCGTTAATGCTGCACATACCGTTTCGATATGTGACACGCATATTTCTCCACAGGCCAAAGAACTTTTGTTAACTCCCGATACCACGAGCGCTCCGCTCGGTGCGATCTGTAACGAATTACCCCACCGATGGAACAGGTCAAGCTCTAGCCTGAGAGAAGGATATAATAAAATCTGGGTACCGGGCATCTGAGAAAAATTACCATAGCTCATTGTAGTTACACAACTAGGTAGAATTGGCCACCTATGGTAGAAAGTTCCAGATTTTCCAAGAATTTTTTAACCATAATAGCCACGAAAAATTCTTATAAATCCGGTCGTCCTGTCCATCCCTAGTTTCGTACTACTATGTTCTATGGTAATATCTCTCAAGCGATATAGGCATATTTACTAGATCCTTCTCGCAGTATAGCTACGTTATTTATGGTAATGTTTCATTTTATAATAACCTGCATAGCTTTTTACGCTGCTCTCGGAGAACAGACGTGAACGCTCCTTTGGCATTATATGAAATATTGAAACTGCTGGAATACGCAGTATTCTTTTCTTGGAGAGCGCAGAATTGTTATTAATTGTAATTATATATGTTTTTTCAGTGTGTCGGCTCGTACGAGGGAAATGGATTTTCATTCGTCTTCATAACTGCCATGTAGATACAATGCGAATCAAGCTTGATAGGTTGCGCTGGATGGTATGTGTTGAATCTGAATATGTAGGTGCCTTTATTATCGACCGCAATGACATGGTTTTTATGAATATTAAATTATGAATTGCACCAAGAAGTCATTGAAAAATATTCGTTTATAACAGTACATCGTTTTCGACATTTTTAATAAAGACTGTAGGAAAGTTGAGTTGCTTGATAATGATTTTGTAGGTAGTCTAAAGATTATGAAAATAGTAGACTCCGATTAGCGCGGTTCATAGGGCGCAGTAAATGGACCGATATTCACCACTTTGAGCCTATTTATAAAGTAGCAGCCAAAGATGACGTTTGAGACGTGTAAAACGAGAATAACTTTTAATTCTCCTCAATGAAGGATTTACTTTATTACATCCATTAAGTCGCTCTTGTGTCGATGGCTGGACGTCGATACTCCACGGCAGGAGTAATCTACGACAGGGTGCAGGCTTTCTGTAAGGGCTCGGAGACGAGAGACTGAGAGAAAATAAGAATGAGCGAGTGAAAAAGAAAAACTAAAGGTAGGAGCCGATGAAGTCTCCCAGGGCTTTCACGATAAGACCGATGGAGAAAAAAAAGTCTCATTGCCCTAGGATTAGACGATCGAAGCCTTTCTCATGCAAAAAGAAAAGCTTCGATATCTTAACGTTACGAATATGAAATTTTATTAAAGATCTACAGTCGTATGATGCTATGGAGACGAATAATTGAATGTCGCGAAGCGGACAGAGAAGATGGCTGGATTTTTGTATTCAATGGGAAAATATGTATCACTTCTGTACTGTCATTCTTTTTACTCTAGGTCCAATATACTACGGGCTCGTCTTGATGTCTACTTTGGCACCAGTACTTTTATCTTCAAGGATTGACAATTAAAATATAAGGAAAAACATCACTTCCGGACTGAGAATGCCATTTTTCAACTAGGAGTTACGTCATACCGGAAAAACGTCATTTACGGTTTGAAAACCTTATTTTCCGACCGAAAGTGACGTCGTATCAGAAATACCTCGCTTCCGGTTTGAAAATCTCATTTTTCGGCTGGAAGCGACGTCATTCCGAAAATACGTCATTTCCAGTTGGAAAATGTAATCCTTCCATTGTTTTGCTTTCGTTTTATCAGATTTCCCTCGGAATACTTGATTCCCTGGTTTCCCCCTTAAAGCACATGCATCCCGTTTTGACATTTTTAGGTCGTATAAGGAAAACGTCTGCGCACGAACGTCTAAGCGACGTGGAAAATACGTGTTTCATTTTGAGAACGAAACGTCTGGATCCGAAAACGCGGAATAAGACGCTTCCCCGAAGAAAGCATGATACGTCTGCCTGTGAATCTCAATTTTGGAGGAGGAAATCCAACGTTGATTCAAAGTAGTATGCCTAGCCGCGTGCGAAGAAACGGAAAGGTTTTCGCCTCATCGAAGATCCGAAGTATACGGAGAAATCGAAAATTCTTCGGATAAGGTGGCGGAAATGAAGGAATGGTACGGACGATAGAAAAAACTTCCTCGCAGCTTCTGCACGTGTATACGAAGATGCAGGCGTTCGTCATCTAAGGGAACATTCGATGCAAAAGCTCAATCCACCGAGGTAAGCGAAAAGATTTTCTTTTTTTTTCTTTTTCTTTTTCTTTTTCTTTTCATAAAACTTTTTCTCAGTAAAAGCACTGGAAGAAAAAAAACGAACACCAGCCTAAGCTAATCCTTGTAAAGATGCAAATAAACGTCCTCCTACAACCGAGGTGCTTACCCAGGATCGGATAAGCTGCATCATCCGAGCAGGCAAGTGGAAGCATGTCCCTTAGAAATATTTTATCTATTACTTTAGTAAAAGAAGAACCAAAAACTATTCTAGTCAAACATCAAGCAAAAAAACTCATTAACGCTCCAAGACCCGTTGGAGCTAATAGGAGATCTGTGACGGATAACCTAAAGGAAGCATTCCCTCGAGTCCTTGAGCAATAATAAGCCATCCAGAGGATTAAATACAGTAAACCTGGTAACGATTCACCAATGAACAATTTACTTTATAATGGATTATTCAAGACAAATACAATGCCATTTCGTTCTTGAATTTGAGCTGAATAGGCGTCGGCATTTAGCATCGGCGAAGACGGAACTTTCATACATTGCGTGCCTCTCCACCGAAGAATCCTTATGCGAGGAGCGTAGGAGAAACCCGAGGTTCTAAAGGCTCAGCGAAGAGTATCTCATTAAATCTTGAGCCTCTTATCAGAATAATTTTGTATTAATGACCGTGGCATACAAACACCGTTAAAAATTCACCACAACTCAACGAATTCACTTATGAAGATGAAGTCAGGAAAGCCATATCTCCGTAATACGAAAATCCGGTGGTAATGGTAGTCATGAAGGTTGTGGACCGACTGCAAGAAGAGTTCATATTTGCATTCAGATGGATGGATAAAATGAACCCGGCGAGGTTGCTATGATATTCTCTTACGATCCAGAGCTGGCACACGCCTGGGCCTCGCATGGCCAGACCTCTAGGCGAGCTCGTCAAACGTCTCCCTACTAAGGGTCTCGAAGCGTAGTTCTGAGACATCTTTTTATTATTAGAGAAGTGCTGAGAAGATTTTTATACGATGGTAACGAGAAGAAGGCTGAAGGGTCGTGGGAATCCAATCATGCGGCATCGACAGCTCCGAGCGAAACGACGAGAATAACGCGGGCTCGTAGAACCATGTTGCACATAATTTCCAATTAGTAAAAGGCTCGCTAGACGTAGTCGGAGAAGGAGCACGTTGTGCGCGCGCGCCCACGCGTCCAGCCCATTACGTCGTGGCACATCGGCAAAGTAAAAGCTCAGCGTTGCGCGGTGCGGAAACACTGCTGGCGCAACTGCTGCTGCCGTCGCTGCTGCGCGTCTTTGTCAGCGTGCTCCATCGCCCAGAAGAGCAGCAGCATATAATCTAAATTGAATTACCAACGCAACGTCGAGCCTCGTTACAAACGATGCGAGCTAGTGCGTTCCACCATGATCCAGCCCTGGTTATAATACATTTAATATAACACCGAACGCGATTCATGTTATAACAGACCGGCCGTTTCTGCAAGGGGCCGTCAGGATAGTCCTTTATAAATGTTAAACATGTTTCATACGAATGTCCATTGTGCCCGATTTAGGGAGATCAAAAGTTCGAGGGAGCGCTGCTATTGTTCCAAACTTTACTTTAGTGCTCGTCTCTAAATCGTTGTTACTATAATCTGCAATTCATGCTGATAGTCATGACAATTGGTAAAAGTACGAATATTTCTAATGTCTCAATCTTTTTCTGGGGGTCCCGAATCGGATCATTACCAATTTTTCGCATGTATGATTGGTTCACTGTGGTTCGTCACCCACAACACAAGCGGCTTTCTTCTATAAGTGCAACTTATGAAAATTACGACACAGTAATAGAATAGTGGAATTAGATGCTAGAATACAGTATGGCTCCTTGTTAGAGCGAATACTCACGTATAAAAGACCTTTCTGCACGCTTGACTCTTCGCGACATGCGCGCACCTTATTTAATACCGACGTGCCAACGAGCACCGTATTTCCGACTACGAGACTTTCCTCTTTCGTGAAATAAAATGAGCTCCTATCTCACGGAGACGTGCTACTTTCAGTTTGCGGCAGTCGCGCAATCCACCCCTTCTCGTCCGTTGCCATTCGGGTCGCTGCACACTTAACCCTGTGTATATACGGGTGAGCCCGCTGGAACCACGCTGAAATAATACCGGGAGCATAAATTGGGGAAAGGAGGGTACTCGATGGCTAAGCCGAAAAGAAGTAATACCCCTGTAACTATAATAACCGTAAATCTCTCTTGAAGCTTGTGGTTATTTTTAACGGCTTCTCATGCTGTTTCACGTGTCGTTCGAAAATACTAGCTGGGAACAAATCATAGCGTACATTACACATAAAAACAAACAGTTTCCATAATTTAGTTCCGGTTCGGTTGAAATTTTGTGATATGCGAAGTAACCTTTAACACGAAGACGAGTTTGACGAAGACTCTAGCGAGCGAACAAACAATCGCAGCTCAGAAGTAACTTCCACGAACATTAGTCAGAGTGGTGTGCTAGCTCCGGCGAGGGGCGAAGGTGCTTGATCTTTGCTGTTGGGTGGATGGGTGGAAGGAAGCGTTGGGTGACCATGTAGCAATTGAAAATGGACGAGTGAGTCGGTGAGTGCATAACAGCCTCGTATGTAAGCACGGTACAACGTTGGTTGGAAGAACACTTCCAGCTCGCGGTTGGTCACCTCGTTCCCCACATCCTGGTAGCCTCACATCATTTGTCTTCGCACAGTCCAAGTTCGAGGAATGAGAGAACAACCTGCACCGTCCCCCTCATGGCTTATGGATTCAGTCTGCACTCCACTGATCAAACCGCCCCCGTCGGCTCGCCTGTGCGACCCCGTCGTTGTTCCTTGTCTACCTTCCGATGTATGTTTGTCCGACCGCTCTGATGCGGTCCGTTTGCCTCACCCGCTCGTTCCATCCTCCTTTGCCGCGCAAGTCTGCTACAGATAGTCCTCTTCAGACCTGCCACCCAACATTACAATACTGTATTCTATTTATCTCTTCTGCTTACCAAAACTCTAAAATGATTACCAAGTGTAAACTGCCCGCGTGCGCAATTTAAGGGTATGCAATCTAGTGTTCTGTGTCCTCATTGCCATATCTGTCATTCGCCGGATTTTTTTATGGCAACCTCTCTATATGCATATATTTTTCTTGAAGATTTGTTTAGTGTACTGCATATTCGTCTAGGTCCCTGCTGGCTAAGCTCGACACCTATTTTGTTTGTCGTCTTACATAAGCAAGGCGCTTCTAATTGTCGCGGCTACGCATCCCACGGGTCCGGGTTTTCTATGTCCGTATATGTACACGAGTCACTGTAGCCAATTTGTCTGGGGAATCCGTGACGCCATTATACCTCATCCCTCTCGCAAACTTACCAACCCTTTCCCATGCAACACAGTATTACTACTCTGAACAGGAATGAGTTGCGCTAGTTGCACTGCACGGAACTGTTGGACACTTGGTTGGATGAAGCCGACTTAGGACTTTAAGATCCTAGCGGCCTCGGAATGCATGCTACTGCGAACTCTCCCACGATAACTAATCCAGGTCGATTGGATTATGGTGTTTCAACCTGTCGCCGATGGGTTCCGATTGCTAGTACTTGGTTCGTTTTCTTATTGGCACTTACTACGAAGGGTCCTAAACCCCACCCAACTACGGTCTTAAATGCGAGTACATTGGGTTATCCCAATCGAACGGAATTATCACAGTTGATGGGGTAGCGACTCGTAGGTCTGATGAACCCTCAGAAAGTTGCGCTCGTATTGGGAACTTATGGTCAGACACAGAGCCCAACCTCTATGTGAAGGTGAGTTTGAAACGAGGTGAAATGGAGGAATGAACAATCTGTCACAGACCAAGATTAACAACCACGTATATTAGTCAGCGTCGTGTTGTAGTCCCGTTGAGGAAAGAAGGTGCTCAATTGTGGCCGCTGGTTGGCTAGAAGGAAACGTTAGATGATCATGTTGTAATTGAAGATGGGCGAGTATGCACTCGGGTACATACCCACGTCTGCAAGCACGGTAGAACGGCGGTTGGACGAACCCTTCTGGGCTCTGGTTGGTCAGCTCGCTTCTCACATTCCAGCATCCCAACATAATCACTCTCGACGGTGAACCGTAGTCGAACAAAAACTTTTGTTAATTTCGCTCATACCCCGAAAAAGCAGATCTCTCGCATCTCGCATTACGCGAGTTTAAATGCATTGTTATCAGTCCGCAATGAACCCAGCGTAACAAGACACGCCAACGGAGAACCTTCTGGTTAAAATCCAGCGTTATTATACTTTTAGCGTGGGCATATACGTCGTTATGAATAAACCCTGGTCGCTGTTTGAGAAAGGTGCGGTACGGGACGATTTATTGGCATATATTTGCCAGCAGCAAAGTTCTCGATATATTGAAAATAAAAGGAATGACTTTTCCGAACGTCGGATGCACGCGGTTATGAATGCCCACATAAACGTGGGGCTATTTACCTCGCAGCGGTGCGCTAAGCGTTATACATATTTATAAAGCCTTGACGCTTTATACTACTCCATGTATGCATAAATATGTTTACTATATAGATCCTTCGTACACGGACGAATTCCAACTTCCTGCGTAGTCAGATGTTGGTGTTTTCACACTCGATATAAAAAATTACGTTGTGCACCGATGCGATGTTTATGGCCGATAGGCTGTGGCCGTATCGTCGATTAAATTGCAATTCTCGAACGATGGTTGGGATATAAAACACGTTGCAATTACTAAAACGGCGGCAACATTATTATTCCGATTGACCAAATTAGCTCGGTATCGGAGCCTCCCCGATGCAGAATCATTCCCCCTGCCCAATTGATTGCAAATTATTTGTACGGAAGTCTATCTGATTATAAACGATGATTGCGCCACACATTTGCGTGGAATACGATTTTTCCCGACTGTGAT
Source organism: Ichneumoninae sp. A BG-2022a (assembly GCA_030522665.1). NCBI lineage: Eukaryota > Metazoa > Arthropoda > Insecta > Hymenoptera > Ichneumonidae > Ichneumoninae sp. A BG-2022a. The sequence continues at coordinate 45,866 of JAPYZC010000938.1, forward strand.
GATTTATATGTACGTGACAACCGATAAGCTACGCCGGAAATAAAAAAATGCGAAAATCGAAAAGTATATTTTTCTATAGAGTAGCGTTTTTGTTATGCATCAGAATACCGTAAATGATGCAGTGTATTCATTTTAACTTTTGCATATAGCCTCAGGCCTGGTGGCCGCGCATCATCCGTGGGGGAATTCTGTACGAGGAGCTCGGGGTTTAATGTACATCCTATATACTTTATGGCAGTATAGCACGGAGTCGATATGGGTTTCCGCTTGAACTCGCCACTTTGAACTTTTCTTTGTAAACGAGGAGTGACGGAAGTAGCCTCCTTTCACGTACGTTCTTCCTGTGAGAACTAGGACAGGGCCTATGGTATATTTTCCCTATTTTTTTTTTTTTTTTTTTTTTTTTTTTTTTTTTTTTTTTTTTTTTTTTTTTTTTTTTTTTTTTTTTTTTTTTTTTCTTTCTTTTTTTTTTTTTTTTTTCGAGCCCGTCAGAGAAGCGTCGACGAAACTTTTCGAAGACGAAACTTTCCCCGTTCTTGGGTCTCGAGGGCGCGGGCGAGTATCCTCGCGTAATCCTCGCTATCGAACGCATTACGATATCCAAATGATCGTATTCTATACAGACCTAGCTCGAAGTGGATTCTCGAGCAAAAGCCGGAATCGAACTGTGATCAAAGAATTTATCGAAAGATGATTCATTGAAACTTAGGGAACGAGAACAACCATCCACGACTTTTCTGATCCCACAGATTAAGGAATCGAATCCCTTCAACTATCGTTTTCATCCAGTATTGCGGCACGGATAAATATTCTCATTTATGAATTGCATGAAAAAATTGAATACCTTCAATCGATCCAAGTAAAATTTACAATTATATAAATAAAATTGGTAGCTAATCGCATGACTAAATAACTTTTTCCAGGAAACTATTATTCGGCAGACATCGATAGGTCGGTTCATTGTTAAATCTGATTTGATTTTGTGCAGGAAATTAATTTCCAGTGCGGAAGCAATCAAACTTCTTGACGGCAGTGCACTGTAGAAAAAAATACCCGTATCAGAGTCTACGAGTTTTACGAGGAGCGAGACGAGGAGCTGGAGAATATTTCTTCGCCGTTGCGATATGAGGAGCGGAAAAACGTTACCAGATAAATGTGCAGGAGAGAGGCAAAGAGGGAAAGACGGTGAGGGAAGGAGTGAGTTTGCGAGGCAAGAGAGAGCTGCAGATGAAAAGCAAGCCACGAGCAAACTGAACAGAGTCGTGCGAGCTGCTCCACTGCTGCTGGAGCTGCTCGTGCCTAATAATGCCTGTCTGGTTTCCCGGGTAAAAACGAACTGCGCCAAGTACGTACTAAACTACCTCTATACAAGCCGCGACTGACCTCACAATAGAGCACACCGTGCACGACTAATTAATACCGCATGGCTTACTATACGTCTGGGTATTATTCCTCTAATCTCCGTCGCGAAAGCGACAGGCGTATGAGAAGTCAACGAAGTACTCAATTTCAAGATACACTCTATTGCTAAAATTGCCACAAATCAATTGATAAAACAATTAAAGCTCTGATATCGCAGTTGCAAAGTTAAGAGAACTATCTCGAATAGGACTAGCAATTACTAACGTTTTACGCTACACAAGTAATTGCTATTAACAATTTAAAGAAAAAAGAGGCGCTGATACCAGCCACTGATTTTTATTAAGTATCTAACAACAATAACAAATCGTATCCAATAAGTGCAAAGCGTTGTTCCTTATTTGTTTGCCATAAACTTAGAAGCGTTATGAAACGATCCCTTGAATTGCCAGTTTTCTGAATAACGGCGCAAAAATATAGTATATTCGAACACGGCCGCGGGTAGAAAATTTATTTCAGTCACACCGAAGTTTGCAGAAATTTCTTCAATATCATTCGACGCTCGGAGTGGGTTTAAGGTCGTTTGAAATATTCGAGGTCACGGACCCGTTTCGGGATAAAACGCCGGGGAAGGGAAAAGAGAACTAGGGTGGCGAGATGGTAGCAGCCCGCGAATGTAATCAGCCGAGAGAAGTATAAGCCAGGTGCTCCGTGGGGGTTGGTTGGCAGGGGGCAATATGACAGGGCAGTCGGTACGAGGGGGCGCGGGCCTGCCTGCGCGAATTTTACGGTGGACCGAAACATAAAATATATCCTTGGCTCTGGCACGTACGGGCCTAACGTTATTTCTACCCACGCGGACGGATAATCGTGACGGCGTCGGTGGAGAAATGGGAACGGGGAAGCGAATCCAGTCAAGCAATAACGATTTATCGATTATTTATGGCTACTCCGAACCCTTATGTCAAAACTTCCGCCTCTAAACTGTATGTTCGACCCATGCCAATCGCAAAACACAAATCTTTCTCCATTTTCAAAACTGAATTATTCCAAACCTTGCCTACCAATATTGAATATGATGAACTGTATACTGTGGAATTGGGGCAAAACTGATACCCAGGCTAAAAACTAGATGGTGACCACATGCATAATTCTGGCAAAGGGGCCAAAACGAGACCCATGGGCCCATCTCCAAGTCGTAGCTTGAACACAAAGCGTCTTCCGCAGATCGAGTTGGGATTAGGCCAGACCCCTATCGGGCGTGCGGCACTTTGTGTTCAAGTTAGACCTAGGAGATGAAACAAACCTCCTGGGTGCCCTAGGTGACTATCGCGATAAATACTGGGACGTCGACCCAACATCCAATACTATGCTATAAGGCGAGATATCGGGACAATTTAAATTTAATTTTTTTTTTTCAGTGTCCGTTTTGCCTTCCATCACCTCTGCTATGTATAGCATTACAAATATCTCCATTGGGCAGGAATTGACACTACGATCTTAAAATCGGTCGCTCGATTATTCACAGATGGGTGCTTCTATTCACTTGGCAAGCACAAAGGCGACAAAAATCTTTTGTGACACGGTCCTCCAAAGTTAAATATAAATTACTATATACTACTTTTTTTTAGTACAAAAGGTCAAGATCGTACTATATGTATTTGTATACACATTGAATATAAAACGAGTTTGTACATGACATAAAAAGAGGTCAAGATCGCCAAATCTAGGCGAACCTCACCCATACACGTTGAGGGTACAGTGCGCTGCGACCTCCGTGAGATAGGCAATAGAACGTGACTCCACGTTGAACTTTGGGTAATAAAACTTAAAGATTATCTGCGACACTAACGTTTCCTCGACGCCGAAGAGAGCTCACCCACGAAACGAAAGCTCTCGGGGTCTGTGTGAGTTCCCAAGGCACCCAGATAGGGGCTTGAATGAAATGCTCGCCCTTGGGCTTTACGCGGCATTTAATCTACCAAGATATTAAAGCACGTAGGGGATAAAGTCAAGGCTCGTCCACTTCTGCATTTAACATATATATATATATATATATATTTCTCTTATCTTTCCCAACAACTCGGGTTGCTACTCCCGATGAAAACAAACTGTAATCGCCGTCCTGCTACACTTTTCTTATCGATTATCCATTTCGAATCGGCAATAACAGGAGATTCGAAACACAAAAAAAATCCAACGTTTTGAACGCAATAAAAGCAGAAATTCTTTGTCGCTTTCTGCATTTTTTTCGTGAAAACTTTGTGGGCGTAATTTCAGTACGTGCTTTACCGTTTCCACACATCTTCAGGCAACCCCTAAGATTACTCCCGTTGAAGGATTAATTTACAGATTAATCTTTTCTAATTTATTCTCGGACGATTTTATAGCTGAGATGATTATCGTACCGGATTAAAATCCGTGTTGACGGCAAAATTCCCCGAGCCTCGCTTTTCCGTGGTAATTTCATCCACGACCACAGTGCCCGACAAAATAATGTATGCCTCGTCACGTTTCTTGCTCTTTCTTCATCAAACTCGACGAGATATTTATACTTTTAATAATTAAGCTACCGCTCGTTGATGCATGGCAGGGAGAGCATTACGAGTTTTCCTTCGCTTCGAGCACAAGGTCGTTTCTGATTCTCCAGACTTCCAATACTCCTCGCTCCGGTATTTCTTCCCCGCTCCGGCCTCTCATATCTTATATCAGCGTTACCGTGACTGACGCGGATGCGGACCGAGGACGCGGAACGAGGGATGAGAGCGTGAGTGTAATTCAATTAGCGCGATCTTCGCCGACTTGACCGAGCAATTTCCATTATCGGCTTATTCGCGAACAGAACTCACTCTCCGAATTTCTCGCACCGCCACCTTCGTATATTCGCACGTGACTGCCAGGTATACGGTGGCCGATGAAACGGAGGATACGTCGAAATGTCGCAGATTAAATCGACGCTCTCGCGTGAGTGACTAAGCTGGAGCTGGGGGGCTCGGTGCGATGTGGTACAGCAGTCGATTCAATTAAGCATATACTATATCGCGGATACAGCGTCCAAGCCAGAGCCGCCATTGCTCTTCTCCCTCACTTTCCCGATATTCAATGCTCGGTTCAACTAATTTGCGAAGCGACATTCACATTCCGGCTCAAAATTCGCCAAGACTTCCATGGGACACCGACAGATTTTCCGCCTTTTCGATAAAAAAAATGTCAATTAAAATAAAATTACAAAATGCCTGATTAACGACATTGGAATATTTGGGCAAAAAATAAAGTAATCAACTGGGCATTGCGATCGAAGCTTCCCAACAGTCGGCAAAAGTCCGTTAATTGAATTATTAAAATCGATATTGCACAGGTAATATTTACACTTTTCAAAAATCCATCGCTGTAGCTTGCTCGCTCGACTGCGGGCAAATTTCAATTCGAAACGTTACGGAAAATTTTAATTACGGTGACGAGTTCAGTTTTTTTTTTTCATATGAAAATCCCACCTTTGTTTTTCAGGGCGGATTTTTTAATCTCCTATCGTACAGCGTTGATCCAACATCGCCACCCAGCCTCGTTCGCAGGAAGCAATATTCCGTAAGTATTTTTAATGGATCAATTCCAAATAACGAGAAAGCAGAGAGTGCGGACTCTTTATTGCACCTCACCCTCGAGGGACCGTGTTCCCTTAATCGAAAAAGAGATCTGACAATTTGTCGAAACGAGCACTGTGCGCAGCTTCTACGGCCGATACTGAAAAAAAGTCGACACACTCGTACCGGCTGAAACAATTTCTGCTTCAGGATATTCCAATTTACTGAAAATTTCCTCGATCGCCATGAAGTGTCGTCGATGGTTATTTTCGTGCGAAAATAAACTTGGTCCGCGTTCGATATCAATACGACACATGAATGTGTGACACGGAACCGACGCTTCATCGAGTGGCTGCACGATACGTTCGTCCACTCCAACAGCAGTTACGATGACTATCCTGTACGTGCATACTCATGCCGCCATGTATTGGGACATATATATAGATGCGATCTCACGAGAGACCGCGTCACCCAATTTGCAATCAGCCAATCGCCTTTTTTCCACCTGCAGTAGTCGCCGACGGGTACCTTGTGCTGCGGTCAATTTCTAGATTGGCCACAATCGAATCCTCCCTATCACCACGAGCGAGCCTAGTGCACCGTCGTGCATCCGATAGGATCGCCTCCCTATCGTGCCGACTCGCGGTCCTGTTTCTATACACGGGCTGCCAGCAATCTCTGAAAAAAAGCACGAACACTATCTCTACCCGGCCCGCATTTTTTTTTTCATCCTTTCAGTTAATCCGTTGCAAGCTTTTCCGTAGGAGCTTCATATCCCGGAAATTTAATCAACGCCCGCGGCCCGCCACCAGGCACGTATTGGGAACCTCATTATGAGTTTAATCAATGTAGGCTTATTGATGAGATTTCACATTCTATTATTTTTCGGCATTGGATTCCTATTGACCGCGCCAGCGTGTTGGTGGAGGGAATTCGAGTACCATAATTTCTCAATCGTAATTTTTTCCTCAACGATAGTCAGTTTGCACCAATAAAAAATATTACTTTTTAATGAAGTTCTTTGTTAAAAGCGGATAAAAAAAATACCTATAAATTACTACGAGTGGACAAAAATAAAGGCTTTAAACTCTCGATAATCCCTGGTATGAATTTTAAATTCATGCAACGGACCGTCGGTGGTGACAATGTTTGTTCCGATAATGTTAACCGCATGAAGTAATTAGACGACTGGCCTGAAACCAAGTAGACGACAAAATTTCTGCTTCAGGTACTTTTATTAGAACATGCTGTTTCAACCACTTATCGACGCGAGTTAATTAATTATTATTGTCGGGATCTCCGGAGATTGAAAAATGTATCTATATAAATAGGAGAATGCACTGCGTTGATATTCATTAGCACGTAAATTGAACAGAATAAAAAAATTGCTTCAGACGTGTAAAAAATGCTAATTTGATATAAAAGTGGAACTGCATTTTAGTCGTTGGAAATGGCGCAAGGAATGTTGAAAAAATAAATAGAATGAGAATTCGCACCGCCGGGGTTCTTGAACGTGAACGATTCTCGACGACACGCGAACTCGAAACCTCTGCGAGGCAGCACGAAAGAGAGTGGAAATACGAGAAGAGACAGAAGGAGAGGGAGAGAGAAAGCGGTGGAACGTGAGGGATGGATGAGAGTCCTGCGGAAATACTGATTTGAATTCAAGCCCCAAGGGCTCGAGGGTGGCTAATTAAGTTATGCTAAACAGCCGTTATGTCACACCGACTCCGAAGTGGAGAATAGCTGAGATTAGAATGAACCACGAAGGTATCGTCGCTGAAATTTCAAAATATTTTCGTGCTCGAGATTAGTGGAAGGATCCTCCGCGTATCTCAAATTTCGATTAGCAATTACTACTTTGACTTGCAACTAGATAGAAATTTTTAGCCAACTTCTTCCACTTTCTTGCTCGTCCGTAATTACTCGTTTGATGTTTATATAGAAGTTAACGAGTTCGCAGATATTTTAAGCTTGATTTGCACTGACCGTTGAATTTAGTTGCAAAAACCAAATGAACAACATTATTTATAATTGTTCGATGCAAACTCACCCCTCATTCCGGTTTACGATGATCCTCTCCTGGAGGACACGGAAACAGCAACAATAGCAATGATAACTCGTTCCGGTGAGATAACTCGACGATCACGCACGCACTGTTATTGATTATCAATAATGGCCGGAACCGAATTTGCACAATGCAGTTACCACTGTCAATTTTATTATCCTCATTAATGTTCACTTATAGGAATGGTGGGCTTGAATATTCAGCTCGCCGGTTACGAGACGGTGCTGAAACAAACGAGGTAAGAAAATATGATAAGTTATCGAGTGTGTTAGCGTAAGTGTTAAATATTAACGATAAATAAATAACGAATCAGCGATGAATAATGAATTAACGATAAATAACGAAATAACGTTATTTAACGAATTCAAAACAAGTAACAAACAACTATACAGTATTAAGTTTTCAATGTATTATAGAGCTGTAGTCGGCGATACTGCGATGCCGACACAACTCGTGTCCGCCCCGAGCAAGCCCGTGGGTCAGAACGAATTTCAAAAATCAGATTAATATTCTGACTTCCCAATGGGAAGCGTATCAGATATTAAGCTGATAAGAACAGATACTACACTTTGATCAAAGCACATTGTGCCATGAAGCGATGTCGATTACGTGTTTCTGACCGCTATATATGCAAGCAATGAGGCCGTTTCGCTTGCGAGAAGCGCCGCGACAGTTTGCCATCTGGCGGCGTATTTGGAACTAAACCACCAATCCTCTTTCTTCTGCCTCCATAGAAAGTCTCCCCTTATAAAACCGGTTCAAAACTGAACCTTAATATTATATTGCTAATATATTTTCGAATTAGTTTTGTACACATGTTCCGGTCACCTCAAATCGTAATTGGATTTTAAACGACGTTAATTCTCGTAATTCACACCGCTTCTACGTAAAACTCGTACACCTATTTCGAACGAAAAAAAATGTTTTGTTCCAGCCCGTGTAGTTGATCATATTCCATGCCGCAACACAAGTTCTTCAACGCGTATGTTAATATTCGCGGCACTTTCGTGACTCATAATCGTTCGAGTAACTCGTCTCTCGTACATTCAGCGAAAAAAAAAGTTTGTCCCGGTTAGATCGTACGATCTTAACCATGGAGCTAGTGCTCGAAAACGCAACATCGCGTGTGAGATGCGTGTCATATCGTAAAGTGCGAAACACTGTAAAGTAGGTATGACGAGAAAGACGCGAGGGCGATATGGATCGCTCCAGAAAAAAGAAAGTAAAGCTGCGGAAAACCGTGCGAGTGGCGAGCATCGAACTCGTCTCATTAAGTGGGTTATTAATGAGTTCCTGTTTCTTTAGCAATAATTATACGTGACACACACGACAACAGTTCATGTCAAACTGACTAATCAATTACCGTCGCAGTTGAACATTAGCACGATTTAAATAAAATGTACAATGTTTAAAAAAAACGTGTATATAAATGAGCAACAAAATTATGATTGCAGTACCTGAGAGAACTCCAATGATCGTGGAACCCTCCGGAGTGGCCGCTGCTGAGTTATCGTAATCTCGACCAATGCTGCTTTCGCCCCAAGTGTCCGTGAACGGCATGCTACGTCTCACGTGACCTCGCAATATCACTACGAAAATGTTCACCTCGCGACAGGAACGACGCGATAAAAAGGAACGTTTATCTTTCTTTATTTTTGAATTTTAAATATTTAATCAAGATGTGCCGAAGCCCGTCGCGAAAAACAACGACCTTTTGTCTTTCTCTGACACTCAGTCTTTCGCAACTTCATTTTATTCGTCCCGCGTCACATTCACTTTATGCCTGTTGAATAGATGAGTAGACGAGGAAAAACGTTAAAACCTTTGTCCCGGCAGCTTGGAACGTTGCGATGAAAAAAATGGTCGATTTAGTTTTTTTGTTTCTCGGATAACTCAAAGGTAGATTCGTTCGCGACGACCTCGCATAAGTCGGTTAGAACGACGGAGTTGTTAATAAAAGTAATAGAAAAAGAACTACTCTCGCTTGCCGTCGCACGAAAAATAAGATCAGGGGGAAAGCAAGTTTCCCAAAGGACCTGCCCACCCTTCAGGAACTTGACTGCTCTCTTCGTCGCGAGAAACTCGTGAAAAAGAATAAGTTATCCCCGGAGGAATTCGAGAATTAATATTCCGTAGAGGTAGGAGAGCACGCTCCTGTCCCGGGCAGGACTTCCGAACCGGTAAATTAGGGCTCGGGATATATAGGGTGCGATTTCATTCTGACGGGAATATTCGCTCATACTGCCGTTCCGGACCTCGAGCTTCGAATGTGGAAGTGTGGAGATCCTCGGGAACCGTAATTGTGGGATTATATTTCTGAGAAAGTCGTCCTCGACTAAATAGGGACGAACTAATGTCTTGCTGAAATCTCCCATGTCTCGCAGCATTATTAAACTTTAAATGCCGGAAATATTTTTTTCAGAATTCGCGAGTTGCAATGATAGGCGACCTAGGCTTTCGGCTGTTCACAAGATTATTATTTTTTTTAAATTATTACAGGATACCTGGCGCGAATCAAAAGTCTTAAAATGAACTTCAAAATGCGAACATTCGCACCGGTGATATTTTTGCACGTAATTAAAATCATAATAATTAAAATAGCAAAATAATTTCTGCATTCTGATCACTCCAATTGCATTGATCACTGCATTGGAAGGTGTAATGTGATATTCACATTGTTCCGTCCATCCCGGTGTACACAACAAAGACGAATAAAATAACGACTATCGGACAAAATAGAAGTGCAGAGAGATCGAGAAAACTTTTCCGGGCCGTGGGAAAGTAATTGTTCGAAGGGTTTGTGAAGCTCGCTTCAAACGAGCGATGCCGGAGGATTGAGAAACAATTTTATTAAAGTCGCTAACCGTGGTGGATTTCGAGTGCGGAATATAAATTCGAGACAGAATCCGACGTGACCTTCAGTCGTTTCTCCATCACCGAGCGAGAGGGTGAGGGATAAAAAAGATTTAAACGAAACCAAGCTAACGTCGGGGTAGCGGCACACGCTTTCGAAAAACTGTCGTTACCAGTTCCAGGGTCGCAGGGAATTTGTTTTACGAGAAAAATCTATCCATCTGGTGCACGAGAATCCAAAGGTTATCATCCATTTCGCCAAAGTCACAGGGGGCTCTTCTTGTCGGGCGTCACGTACCAAGGGCACACGTATCGTCTATCCACTGGAGGACATACCTCTGGAGACTGTTATTTTTAAAGCTGTGGTTATATCCATTATATGCGTGCTTGCAGGTGGGTCTACAATAGAGTTGCTAGTGAAGGGCAGTGTGAAAGTTAAGAATTATCAAAGTCGTTATCCGAATGCATTTTTAACAAAAAAGGTTTCCGACGTTTATCCTGGTTTTTTCAATTTAAATGTCATCACTTCTACATTGAAGTGTGGAAAGTTTCGCGGAGCGCTGAATTGTTCATACGTTTATTCTCAAGTTAAAGTAATTTAAGAGTTAAGAGTTTGCGAGAGTCATTTAATTGTATAACGCGATTGTGTGCGTAATTACTGTGGGCGTTGATTCCAACTTAGCAAAACGAATAATACGAATATACAAATGTATATATAAAATATTCCTGAGGCAGCCGGTAGTAAGGTAATTCGGGGATAAATGGGACACGATGGGAGATGGGACGCCCGGCATTCCTTTTAAACGAATCGATAAAAAGCTGCGCGGGTGTCAGATTCTCGTTATTTATGTCACACGAAGCTAGGTAAAAAATGCTGCTTTGCCGTGCCAGAGCAACAGAAATTATTCGTCGAATTGTTATTTTCACAATGCTCCGAATTTCCCGACGAATTTAATGGAATCCTGCCGCGCTTGCGCGGTAAACACCAGCTAAATCGTTGTGCTACGTCCAGAGTGTTTCGAAAAATGGGAATCAGAGGGAGGTGTATCAAAAGAATAACATGTCCTAAAACTGCCACTGTAGCGCAGCCCAAACGATTCTCAACAAATTATAGATTGGAAACTAATTCTAATAACTGTAGCGCCTTTGGAACGGCGGAATTATCAGTGTCCCATCTACAATTTCTTATTTTTCATATTTTTCGCATATCTAACAGCGTAAAGTGTACAGCAGTTAAAAAAACGTGTCCCGTCTATCCTCGAATTCCACAACAGAAGTACATGGTAATGTGCCCCGAGGTGCCTCGTGTTATTGGAATTCCGATTGTACAGTTCCCCCGTGCGTACAAGAACCGATACATATGTACCTTCAATCCGGCTCTATACGGGAAAAAAAATAACCGTCGACAAAGAGTTCCGTCGACGAACGGTGATTCTACCGAGAATCGTTTGCCCACTCGCGAGCTCTCGATAATATTTGGTATGAAAACATTGTCGCGCTCATATGGCGTTCGGTCCGACTGTGCGACGATGCATCGGAGATACATCGTCACAGCGTGTCGTTCCGACATTTCCGAGGTGCATCGATCTTGGTGCGCAAACATTCGCACGGATTCTATTATCCAGGATTTATTCTGGCGTGCGAAGCGGAAGTGCAAGCTGGAGTGATGGAAGGAGCTTATCGCTTCAAGGCCAACTTGGAGGACTGCTGAAAAATCCTCGATCCTTCTTTATGGGATTACCCTCGACGGCAGCGTCGAGGCGATCACGGTGGGACCGCGGCGACTTGCCAACGAGAGACGGCGCGAACGCTCTCTACAAAAGAATATTTCATCCTTTGATATCAGCGAGGCCCGAAGAGACGAGCCACTGGAGAGTTGGAAGAGGAAACAGCCTAGTCAGCCGGTAGCCTTGGAAGACTCGACCTCTCCTACCCTCATTTACCCTCGTCCAATCAGTTTTTTTCTCTTCTCAATCTCGTTTTCTCATTTTTCGAATCTACCCTCGCGCTCGAGACGTCCCAGCAGATCGACGATGGGGTTCGCTGCTGTTACAGCCATCCAATCACGATAGACTCTTCAATTTTACGTTTTACTCCGATACAGCAAATAATTCAATGGATATTGATCATTCGACTGCGTTTCCCCAAAGACATTCGAATGAAAACTTGAAAGCTTCCTTATATACCGTGCATCAATTTGTATCTTTTCCCATAGAATTTCTGCATTTATTTCGATTTGTCGTAACAATAATAATAATTTAGCTATCCGAACGGTTAAAGAGTCAGAGAGACACTTATGAAGAGAAAAAGAACAAAAAAACAATGATTTTTCTTTTCTGTTTTTTTTCTTTCTTTTATGTTCTTTCCCGCATCCTAGCGAGATTACTTTTTCACCTCCCGGCGACAATTTTCCAGCTTCTCGCGACGAGTGCACTCTCACTGCACACGGTGCGGTATCGCGTATATGGCTCGCAGAGTGTAGCACTAGAAACTCTCATCGGGTACACTTGTACACACTAGCCCAACGTTTCTAGGGACTAATTTCAACCAAGCGGAAGACCCTTCTCGGCGCAGTGGTGGCGGGTTTGCAGCAGCCTTGTCGAGAGGGCACAGTGTGCATCACCGGAATCGTTCGACCTCGACCTCGTTCGAAGGATTTCCGGAGACGCGGGGACCCCGCGACCTCGAATCGTTCTCCGCCTCGAGGGATGAGGCGGAAAGCAAACGCGAGAGAGGAGAGTAAAAATCCAATGTTTCTACCGTCCCTCCAACTTGGGAAGGTAAATACGCTCTCGAATGCAGTATGCAAATAAATCACACCAATTCCATGACTATTCCTTAATAAAAAAAAAAATTACCGTAAAATACAAACAAGAATAGAAAAGTCTCAAACAATCTCCCACACAAAAATAACACAAAAAAAAATGTTCTTATAAATATCATTCGCGTAACGCCGATCGACGCATATGTTCAAGGTAGCGAAGAGCTCCTTATGTTATATCCCCTGGTTATTGATTAAAAATCCTTAAAACAAACGCGCAACGCGAAATTTTGTGTCGGCCTCTAAGAAATTATATCGCCGATGGTGCAAGAAGGAATCGTCGGCTCATTCGAAAAAGAACAAAAAAGCAGAGAGGACGATTGTGAATTGTTCGAGAGGGGATGGTGAATAAAAAAAGAAAAAAAGGAGAATGAATTGCCGTTGGCCCTCTCACAGTGGAGATTGTGACGGTCGTGCGAGCGGGTTCGCAGAGCCTCGGCAGTTCGCGCGCGCGGATTGCCCGGCGGACAGTTGACCTAGTTCGTCGTCAGGGCCGGAAGTGGAGGCACGACGGCTCGACGACGAAGACGACGGAACTGTACATACGTACGCGAGCGCGACGCGGGACTTACTGAACTCGGACGCTCCGGTGACGATGCGAGAGCGGTGGTCGCGGTGGCGCAGTAGAGAAACGCAACCCCAACTGTGGCACGGGAAAACGGGGGTTGGTAGTTCGCGCGTAGCTACCGCTGCTGCCGCCACCGCGTTCTGCTCCCGGTCCTCCCGTACACGTTACCGTTCGTTCGGCGAGCGAGAGCCAACGAGAGTATCCCTTTCCAACGGTGCTCACATTCTGCCGCCGCCACCCCCTTGCCCGATGCTTCTCCCGAGCAACCCCACCGTACCGCCTAAACCGACAGAAGCGGCAGAAGCAGCAGAAGCGACGGCGAAGGCAGAACCAAGAGAACACCGAGCAAGAGCTCCCGCGCCATTCGGCTAGACTCCCCTCCATATCGATCACTTCGCGCCAGTCCGCACGCCACAGCATCCATAGCTGCCTACACCGAGCTGTCAACATCCCCTTACTGGGCCACCCTCCCGCTTCCTCCTCCCTCGAACCTCCTCCTCCTCCGCGTCACCTTAGTCTTCTTCGTCCTATCTTGCTTACTCCTTTTTTTTTGTTATCGCACTCTTGTCTCTTCCTCGAGGTTCCGCTCACCGCGGTCCGTGCGTTCCACCGCCGCGTCGAAAAATTCTTTTCCTTCCTCGTTTTTATTATCTCGGGGGGGCTGCGGAGTCAGTGCGGGAGGTGCTGTGACAGTGGAAGCGTAAGAGCCTGCCGGAAAAATATTAAATCGTGAAAAGAGAACGTTTTAAGGGTAGATCGTCGAGAGAAGCCTCGGGCCCCGCCATCTGACAATATTCAACGCCTGCCTCTATGCCTCCAGCAACGATAGCTCATAGAAACCAACACCAACGGCAAAACTCATGGGTCTTTTTATAAACGGGACTATCACAAACTTTGCGGGTTAATTCTTTTGCGACCTTTTTCATCTGGTTTTTTTTTTCATCTGGTAACTGAAGCTCGACGACTCGCTTAAAACTGATCTTCCTCGCATGTCATTTGTATATATTCGAATTTTTCTATATGAGTGAAGATCCAATAGTTGAGAATTTCAACTCGGGCTAATTAGCCCTTCCGTTTACCATTCTATTTGACAAGCACTTATGTAATCTTATGTGTATATCCGTGAAATTGACTTCATAGCGTAAAACGCGACTTTCGTTTTGGAAATTTATTTTGTCATCTGGAAGTGACGTTTTACCCTATGACGTCACTTTCGGTGGAAAAGTAAGCGGAAAATATTTATGAAACCAGCTTTGCTGTTTAATTAGACCAATACCAAAAATATTATAACTACTTGTGAGCTCCGCCACCAAGTCACACCATAAAAACGGTAGTACAGCCTATAAATTATACATTATCATTGAAGCGAATGGTGTTTGGCATGAACCTGCTGCGGATGCTGCTGGCGTGAGATGATTTGCTGCTGAGATGTTCGGAGAGATTAGATGGTATCGAGGGTGGAAATAGATCACGTGGGCGTACCGCGCGGCGAGCATCCCACAACGCCACCTGTCTACCACCCCATCCCAATGTGTGTGAGCCGATGCCACATGAAACCAGTGATCCAACACTCCAGAGATTCTCTGTCACATCGCTTGATTTCCCTATAGTGAATCCGAGCATCACTACAAGCTCTCTCGACCTGGCGTCTCTGGCTTTCTAATAACAAACGCATCCTTTAATGCAAGGGGAAGTCCGAGAGTCAAGCATAGATCGATACGGTCCATGTGACAACTTTCGTTATTCATCCTTAATTTAACTCCGTCAAAAAAAATGGGATTTCGATCTCACTGTTTCACGGAGTTAAATCAATAAATGCCCTTTTAAAAATTCACGGTGTTACGATCGATACTGACTGCCTTGGTAGCATGAGCTTGGATCAGTTGCGGTTGGCACGGTGTAATTCGAAATCGCTATCGAATAAAGAAACATGAAAAAGCACTCCCATACGCTATATTCCCCGGATTTCAGCTTTCATAGCAGATGGGAGTGAATTTCGAAAATCCTAAATCACTCCCATACACTATTCCAAATTTTCTCAAAATTTTGGCTTTCATAGTATATCAAAAGTAAAGATTTCCCCTTGTCGTGGAAAACTGAGATTTTAAATCCGGTAGTGATGTTATCTACGGAAAACGTCACTTCCAGTTTAAACATTTCATTTTTCGACCGGTTTGTGTTTAGTTTGTGTTGTTTCCTCATCTCCGCTCCACAGATTTCCAGTCAATTTTCTCGCTGCCATCATAGACTAAAACATGAACATACCACCACATTTTGGATACGCCTTGCAAGGTTCACGAATTGCACCGTGCTGTGGATATAATAATTTTTTAAAATTAAACGTCCATTCTTTCTTTACAGCCGCTCGTCTCCATGAAACTTCATTTTTCCAGCGTTTCCACTTTCCGGTGGTCCGGACGGGTGAAGAAAATGAATCGGCGTGCGCGCAGTCGAGAACCGAGTACGCAGTCACACGGCGAACGACCAACTCTTCTAGCGTAGAAGTGCAACGTCATGTGCAATTGCACGTGGAATGAAAGGAACGTTTCACTTTCGCCCGGGGGATGAGATGGAGCAATGTGTGGGTTGACCGGGGGGTGCACGCGCTCGCTGAAGCCTGAACACCTCTTTTCCCCTTGTGGGTCTTGCAGTTCTCGATGCTGGTGTGGTTTTACCTCGAGCCACTACGAAACGCCGAGAGGACTCTTTTATGGGGTCGCGTTTCTTCTTCAAGAAGCAACCTCCCACTCCTGCTTCCTCCTGCTCTGTTCTCTTTCTTTATTCTCTCTTTCTCTGTATCTCTTAGTCTCACTAACGCCGTGTTCACTCTGCATCGTCCTCTTCACCCCGCTTCGTTTCCCCGCTTTGCTTTCGTCTCCTTCAATAACGAGATTTCTTGAGAGAAAGCGAACCACGAATTTCTTTTCTCTACGCTCTACGGTTGCGTGTAATTCGACTTAACGCGGGTTCCGCGATAAGTTAAGGAGCTGTGCTAAGCAGAAAGTCAAGAAGGCACTATTTATTAATAACCTTTTTTAAATACAGTGAACACCCTCATTTGTTTGACCCTCAATAATCGCTAACGTTCAATAGTCCTCACAAGAATGGCCCGTTTGCGTCCCAATCAAACGCTAAAGTGGCATTTAGATCAGTGCTATGATATAGACATTATAGACACACGGTTTGACATTAGACAAACGAACGGACGATCGATATGAGATCGATCGTCATGTTAGACAGTCTGGACTGAGACGTCTGACCGAACAGACGTGTGACAGTTCATGCTCGGGATATTTATCATTAGATATGTCGTAGAAAGGACATTAGATATGTAGGGTAAAAGTGGTGAATATGGCCCACCTCGGTATGGACCGGGTCATATTCCTCACTTTTACCCTAGTACATTTGAGTCTCACAAGTGACATGCAGTCAAAGATTAGGCAACAGCAATGAAAACATTGGTATATTGATAAACGTTCGAAAGCGTGTCGCTGCTTATTGCGTTTGGATGTTGTCGGAGTGTTGACTGTGTGAGAATAATAATGGGATGCAGTAATGAGTTCGTGTTAACGCGATAGTAACTCCCATTTGACTATTCTACTCATGTATTGTTCAGCACCCGCTGAGAGCGGTAGCTGGAAGCAGACTGTACACACGGGCCTGGATATGAAAGCAGGTGAGAGTCGGATAAATTTCGTCGACCCGTTAACATAGCACCGACATTGCATCATTGCATTCAACGAGGATAATTTTATTTACATGGTAGCGCGCTGTTCCCGAACTCGTTCAAACCGTCGACATTACTACCGGTACCGGCGTCAAGCCTGCGTGTTCCTCATTATGACGGTCACCTATTAATTAGTGTACCGTCAGTACACACCTTCGAGCCGGAGACGTCGGTGGAATTACACCCTTCATTGAAACTCCATGTTTGTATGAACTAGATGTCGCGATCAGACCTGATAGTACTAAGATAATATATCCAAATATTTACATCAGAAATATTTATGTATTTACTTCGTAGATCTCGCGAAAGCGCTTATGCAAGCGAGCCCGGAATGGATCTTGGATTGCTTAGATTAATTACGATCTGGAAGAGGATCCATCAGATATTAGATTAAGGAGGGAGTCTCGCTGCGCGCTGACTTCGCATAAGTTCGACAACAATTATAGAAAATAGCAAGTACTTCTTGATGGTGTAAAAATCTGAAAAAAATAATGTATACTAAAGGTATTGAGAAGATTAATTTTGCATAATAATAATTGCAAAATGTTATTAACAAATTCATCAAAAAATTAATTGGTTAACAGATTACCCGGCAACAAA
>JAPYZC010000939.1:0-23533 GCA_030522665.1 Ichneumoninae sp. A BG-2022a
ATATATATATATATATATATTTACCGGATCAACTTGATTGCTTTGGCGAAACGCCGAGTACAACGATGCAATTGTGGGAGGCTAAGAAAGTTCACTATGTTTTTCCTTTCTTTCCGTTTCGGAATTGGAAATCCTCGAAATTCTCAAAGCGATGTTTCGCATTTCTCGCGCTGAGAGTTATATGAGAGGAAAAAGAGTAAACAAGAGATCTTTTTCTCTTGACGATTCAGCCAGTTGAAAATGTAGGTACTTAGGATCTGCAGCTCGGTCGTTTGCAACTTCAGCCCCGCTGTTGCTCAGTGCTTCCATCGGGGACACCGGACTTTCCATCAACTTCAGCCATTGCCGACTGACCATCGCCCGCCCCGTTGTCTTTTCCTTGCTTCGGGACCTTCTTGTAGCGTCCCTCGTCCGCGTAGGAATAAAGTATTCCAAGAATCTCGTGCGCCTTTGTGTACATGTCGTCGACCGTCTGTTAATCGTGAGGCATTTTTTAGTATAAGCGCAAACGATACTTCACTTTATTAAGCCATAGAACTAAAACTTTAAACGGTTGTCGAGTTATACGAGGATACCTTACTTACATTTTCGTAAAAAAAAAAAAAAAAAAATATGAACATGAGGAAACTAGGAAAAAATCGGGATTGTTATATTTAATTTTTTTTCTTCAGCTTGCCTGAGCTTCCCGGAGTTCTTTGATGGCATCGGTCTCGTAGTGAAGCCTGTCGTACTCATCCTGCGTCAGGATATAACCGTTTTCAATGTCCCTGTTCGCTTCCTGCTCTTTCTTCGCTGCTGCAGTTTCTTGGGGGCTCAAGGGAATCTACGAGCAAAACAATGTCGAAATTATTATTATTATTTTTAATTGTTCGAATTAATGTAAAATCACCAGTTGTTCAACGCCATCGACGAAGATCCTCTTCATATAAATTTCTTCTTCCTCGTCATCCTCGTTCGCTGGCTTTACATCGGGATAGAGCAGTCGATAGAGTGAATCGGCGACCTTTGCACGCCTTCCCGATCGCTGCGGTTAATTAGGCATTAAATTATTAATTCGACAAAAACATTTAATTCGTAAAAAAAAAGAAAATGTCGAAGAATTATGGTAATATAACAACTCAATTGCACTTGTATCGTACCCGTTTCTGTCTAGCCTCGATAATCGCATCGCAGTAGAGATAAAGTTGGAACAACGGGTATCGTCGGATTTCGGGTGGCGCCTCTTGGACCGGGATAAAACGATTCAGGATCATCATCTTCGTGCGCATCAGCTCATTTTTCTGCGACGATAAAGTTTTTACCCACAAACTTTATGAAATGGAATAAAAGAGCAAGGGCTTATGGCAAGGCGCGTTGTATTTTATACTCGGCACAATCAATTATCTCGATCTTATTAATTTGATGTATTTATTTGTCTGTGTGTGTTTTATTTATAGCGGCAATAATTGACTGCATTGGTTCAACGATCGGATGCAAATTTCTACCAGGCCACTCATCACGGAGGCGCAGGGTGGATCGATAAAAATGGAATAAATTCCACGGAAGAGCTGGTGTCGTCCGAGCGCCGTTGAGTAAAAACAAGTGCTCAATCGCGAGTGACCGTGGGCTTTTTATGTAGCAGGTACCCCAGGACGATCGTACGATCATTAATTGTTATACAATATGATAATTTCTAACCATTGCATGTGGTTTTCGGTACGGTCCAACGGTAAAGTTACAGGAGAATGCTCGCGAAGCGGCGATCCACGATGGTTGCAGTTGCGTGGGTATCGCGAACGAGAAAATGTAGTATATTGGAAACTCATTCGGGCACATACGGCCTTTGTGTGTTTGCGGTGAGGAATTGTTACACACAGAAGTCCGCCACTGAGATAACTGTGGGCGTTCGGTGAAGAATTGAAAAGCAATTCATTTGTATCCGCGCGATAGCAAATTTCGCGAACTTTTAAATTTATCGTTATGTTGTATATTGGGATATTTTTATTCGTCGGAAAGAACGGGGAAAAACTGATTCCGTGTCCATCATTTGGGATAAATTTTTTTGGACGGTTCGGGAAAAATTAACGCAAATAATCCGTTTTTACATGGGATATCGTTGTGCCCTGCTTCCTCCTAATGGGACAATGACGGTTTACTAGAAAGCTTTCTTTCTATACTCATTGGGTGTAATCGAGCTCCATCCTCGCGTGGTGTGCATAGTGCAAACCTCGCGCCTACACGCCTCCCCCGTGTCAGGGACGGCACCGCGTAATTGCCTCTGCCTATGAAAATCATGTACACGCTGTCGCGAATTATACTGCTTGCTCGAGTATACGGTACCCTATAAAGCGCATATTGCATATTGCATACCCGGTGTGCTTTTCTCACGTTTGGCGTTGTCGTGCGGTCGATGGTGGAACTGAAGTTTCCCTATCCAGAAAAATAATTTATTTGACGGGTGCCCCGCAAATAAATATTTATTTGATTTACATAAATATGTATTTGATTTAAATAAATATTTATCTTAATCAATTAACATATTGATTGGAAGCAAATAAGTTGTGTTTCTGACTGCAACTTTAGCGACCGTAACCGTAATATAACCGAAAAAAGTACGGTATTTTGAGGTTCGTTTTGCTCTTTCCTAGACACAAAAACATTGTCCGGATTTTCACTCGCGATCACGTAGCATTTAATTTGGCTCCTTTTATCGGTGGAGAGATATTAATCGGTAGAGCGTAGAATGGATATATTTCGATAGGCGGTAACATTAAATCGCGACGAAGCACCTGCTCTACCTTAGTCAGCCACGCAACGGCCCGAGCGTGAATTTTTCGTGTCCGAATCGCAGCTTCGTGTCGGTAACGACACGCTACCTCGCGGGATAGTGTGCTGCGGTCGTAAAGTAGTTTAAAGTACCATTTCACTTAAGCTCTGCGTTTGCCGCTGGGGAATTGCGACCGGTACCACGAAATGGCAGCGAGTAGTAAAAAAAAATCCTGACATGCACAGACCTCGGAATACCGTCCTCTTGCATGCAATCTCCAATATATATAGTTTTTTTTCATTATTTACTTGTTACAATCGGTGTATAGAATTTAAATTTGAAATCGAGCGGGAGGCCGAACGTTGTACGATAGGATTGCACTTACAGTATTCGCGGTATTGGCGAAGAGTCAACGAATGTGCACTGTATACAGCATATTGATCCTAGAAGTCAGAGATGATCTTTTTTTTTACCTTGCTCGAGACGACCTATCGATTGTAGTTATTTATTGCCCGGCGTTGCCTTCAGTCGGAAACTAATATTTCGTTAATAATGTCAATACGCTGAATAGTAAAATGAAAATATGAATTTTATGCGCGTACTCAACGATGTTGGAATAATAACGAACAAACGGTTAAAAAAAAGTACCTGAAAACGCGCCAAAAACGGAGCTAATATTCGTAGCTGGGCATGCCAAACACACGCGAGAGGGTTTCCTTTTACATTTTTAATATGCGAGCCTCAAATTTCGTGGGAGTTTTGGCGAAAATAAAAAAATGTCGGAAACTGGATCTCTGCATCGCCGCTCTGTTGTTCCAATGCACTTTTTTGAGCAGGGTTCGAATTTACATTCAAGCAGTAGAAGAGAAAATCCTTTCTTGACACTTTTCCCAGGCTAATGGTACATTTACACGACATGCCTTTGGATTCCATTAGAATTTGGGAAGATGTAGACAAGAAGGCAAAAGGTGATGAGCAGCTGCAGTTACACAAGCGAGAAACACTTAAGGTCCAGACAAGTTTGGCTTCACATTATGTTCAGCTTTATACAAATGTCATATCGTGTATTTTCGTCACAATTTACTTGCGTCCTACGAGTGTCCTTGTCAAGCTCATTGATAATGAACCCGGCTCGGTCGTGAAACGATCAACTGACTAATCAAAGGCACTTTCATCTCCTTCTCCTCCAGACTTTGTATCAGTAACTAGAAGCATCAGCGCGATTTAATATTTATGATATTAATTAAGTATTTAATATTAAGGTGATGCGATTATGATTACGGTGATTCACATGACCGTAATTAAAAGTTTAGTATGAATTCAGCCTAAAGTCAAGGCGTATATTGGCAATTCCCAAAATAAATCTTTTTTTTTGCGTTAAGTAGAATTATGATTTTCGGTTTGCCTATTCCACGAAGTATTCGATAACTCACCTGTCTCTCCTCGATTCTGCACTGCTGACGACTCTCGTAGTCCTGTCTTATTCGCGCCATGAGCCTCAGCATGTACTTTCTATCCGTCAGTCTCACTACGTTGCTGCCCATCAGCATTTCCAGTCGTGACCGTACCGGTGGATGGCTGAAACTGCAGAGCAACATTCGCCGAATAAAAATCCGATCAAGTTTCATCTACCAGAAATCATTCTCACCTTCACAATCGTTAACCTGCTACGAGCCAAATTCTAGATAACAAAATTCTACATCGCTATGCGTTTTTACCTCCAAGTCCAGATTTCCTCAAACTCTCGACTCTCATGCTCGCTCGACCGTCACCATTTATAACATTCTAATAGAAACTTTTTTTCCGCAGGAGTCAACCGAAGACAACACGTTCGACTTGAGCTTCCGAGCTCGACTGAGCATTAGTAACTTGGCGATATCGTGGATCTAAGCGTTCGTGACTGTCGACGTCGGGAAGCGACCGGATATCCCGCGAGTTTAATCGGGAATGCCGTAGTCACGATATAGACAAACGCTGTCAAGTAAAATTCAAAATCGTGGAACGATTATTCCTGGACGTTCTTACAAAATATGCGTCTAGTGGCGATCGTCACGAACGTCACTGAGCGTTCAGGCTTAAGACTAGACGATGAATCGCCTTCGCGAAGCTACGCGAACATAGGACAGCATAGACGAGCTATCAACACATCGTGGAGATATGATCGATACGATAATTATGCGTGGTTTCCATTAGTCACGAAATAGTCAGTGCGATGGAGCTTGTCGTAGAATTGAGGAGGCGAGAGGCTACAATCGAATTTTCTCGCTGCACGTGACTATCGTGGTAAGTTTTAAACAATGTTTCGAGCCGATATGGTGAAACTTTGAGAGACGTGCGTGACTATGTTGCTATGCACTCCGGCAGCTTCATCGCAAGGTGGCGAAAGAGGGCGAAAGGATAGAGGGTGGAAAGTCCCCTCCGATGGAGCGTTTGTTGGGAGGAGGGAGTGAAGTGAATGAGCCGCGCTATTATCAGAAAGGACGATCGATGGGCGAATGAATGACGACTATAACGAGGGTATGCGTAGAACCACCGATGAATCTGAAGTAAGACTTCGTTAGCTATCCTTGAACACCTCGATGGGAATTACTAATGAACCAATTTCTCGTTTAATATCCGAGCGTGAATCAGGGCAAGTAATTCCTTAATGTGGAGAGAAGCTTCCCGAAGAAATATTATTTCACTGGCAGTTATGTTGGCTCGCGCGCTCGCATCGATCGCAAGGTTCATAGTATATTGAAATCAATTCCATATGAATCGATTTCCACATCGAAAACCTAATTATCAAAAACATAGCATGTGCGATGGATTTCGGATTTCCGAATTCCATTCCATATGCAATGAAACCAGGGGAAGCTTTACCTAAAGGGTGTCAGCTTCTCCGAAAAAGGAGCTTAGCTCGAGGGGAAGAGGGAGGACAAACATCCTTGCCAACGAACAAATACACCATTTTTCAAAATAATATATGAGAAATTTATCGCTGCCGAAGCCTTGGATCAAATTTTTTATCCTCGATATTTTACGAATACATTTTTTATGCACAAAACGATAAACATATCTACAAGATCGAATAATTATGCGCAACACGACGCCGAGAAGCTTCGACGTCGATCGACGAATGCCGCATCCACAATAACGCAACGATTCCACAAAGACTGCCCGCGTGAGCGCTTTGTCGGCGTGCACGTGTTAATTTGACTCGATTGGCCACATGGTACCGGAAATTATTAGAGCGGAATCACCGATAATTTTCACACCGTCCGAGAGTGCTCGACTTCCTTTTTTTCCCCTCTCTCACCTCGACTTTAATGCGATCGCGTCACAAACAGCCGCGGCCTCTCTATTAGGTGCACGCGTGCGTCCCCCACTTGTAAACTCATATAGAATCCACTCGAAAAAAAAGAGGGAAAAATTGCGGAAAATAATAATTCGATAAGGTCAACGATGCGATGAAAAATAAATTTAAACTCTCGCTTACCAGAACGTAAGAAGCAGAAAATCATGAAGGTCGATCATGCTCGCGGGAGTATGCGACTCGTACGACTGAATCTTTATCTTTAATAGTCGAGGAAAGCCTCGGCAAAGCTTGCGAGTGGAAGATGAGGAGGGAAGGAAGAGAGAGAGGACTGTCTCGTGTGTGTGTATGAAGCAGAGAGGAGAACACGATCGACGCGGTGACGCGAGTCAAAAGTATAAAGCCGGGTGGGAAGGAGAGGCGGGGTGGAGAAAATGTACATATCTTTGGAATGTGTAACAAGGGCGGGACAGAGATGTATGTATGGGAGGTAGCAAAACGAAGACAGTCGCGGAAGAGGGTGACACGACGCCGTGCAGCCTGGAACACATAGTAAAGCGGAATTGGCGAGCGAGCGTATGCCGGGCTACGAGTACGAAACAGGTAAAACGAGAATGTGGAACGCGAAAACGAGATCGAGTATCGATCATCCTTGGTGCAGGAATAGATGTTCTTTATTTGTTTGTCAACGACGACAGCACAGGACCTTCACCCTGAGCGCGGTACCTGTGACGAATATACTTGAGGTTCATTCAATGATCATTCTATGGGACGGGACGCTGGATTGGCTAGAAGATTTCCTCAAGATTTTATCGGTTGAAGGTTCTTTTTTCTTTATTGCAACTTCAATTTACAAGTGAGTTACAACTAAGATACACTTTCGAACTAAACTGAGGGTTTCCCTTAGGTGGCCGGCATTCATCTTTGCACTACAATCCACTTGGCTCTATCAGGAATGACAGGGTTAAAAAATCATTATAGGTAATTAAGTCAGCGAGATGAAAAAAAAGTTACGGGTATCGGTAATGAGGTGAATAATGTAGAATTTCAAGGGGCACGAATGAGATGAAAATATTGGCTGGCAGACTGCATACTTTTTTTTCACGGATGTGTGAGTGGGATGTAATTTTGCTGTTTCGAAGATTTCTCTGGTACGGATGGGAGCAGGTGGGCGGATTCAAAAAATGCATACAAGTCGATTGTTAGAATGCGCGTAAAGAAAAGAACACCAAGGGATGATAAAAAAATTGACGACGAGCAGATCAATTGCCACGCCGATAACCAGGAGGAAAGAGAAATGTGAGACTCGGAATACGAGATCTGGCGAGAAATAATGGAGAGCCTTCAACACGAAGCAGAAAAAAGTGCGATGATAGACATGAAAAATGTTATGGTGGATCTTGGACCTTACGATACTATTTCGCATCCTTGCGCACTGCGTGGGTGTTTCTACGAACTTCGATAGATCTTGGAAGCTTTCAAATACAAAGGACAATGGGCGAGTTACTTTCGACTTCAGAAGCCGTTGAGAGTGAAGAGGGTTCATAATCTACATTTTACTGTCTGTACGATACTGAAATAGCCCTGCGGTTCTGGCTACCTTTTGTCGGTAGGCTCTCGTATTTGCACACACATACGCATCGGAGTATAATCGTTCCTTCACGTACTATGTACAATGTAAAAAAAATAGTTTGCAACGAATGAACGTTATTGGAAGTTTTTTTACATAAAATGTTTCTGAAATTTCAAACTTAATGTACGTTGCAATTTTTCAGTAAAATTTTTATTTTTAATTAATATTATTTGTAAATTTCAATCAAAAGATCTGTAATTTTAATATCTGGTAATTTTATTTCACCAAAAAAGTACATCAATATTCAATTGATGTAAATTAAGTAAGGTCCGTCGTGAACCAGCTAAAATTTGATTACCCCGTATCTTCGCTGACTGCTTTAATTCGATCTAATCGACGAATCGGGGTAATTTTTGTAGGAGCTTGAGATTGCCAGTTAAATGTTGAGAAATCTATTCCTCGACGCAGTTTAATTTATCTAATGTGCGACAACGCTGTTGTATTATCTCTCGCCCACTCGCCGGTTTCGTCGCTCGTCTTAGCAGAACAAACTAATTTGACCGACAAGACACGCGTTATTCGTCCGGGGTCTTAATCAGCGAAAAAGCGTCGGGAAAAAGCGTACGTCCAATCTCTTGCAACGATGCACGGAGATCTCTGGAGGAGGACCGGTAGTCGCGAAGGCCAACACATGCGAGGACAGTTTAATGAAACGTGTGGGGTGCCTTTCGGGGTGGCTAACAGAAAATAGTCCGACTCGGCTGCACAGACATGAGGCTTACTTTAATATAAGAGACAGGGAGGGCGGATGGGACAGACCTTGACATTTTTTTTGGAGCTATGTCCCAGCGAGAAACCCAAAAGAGAAATAAGAAGACAAATGGTCGAAAATTACCGACAAACCTAGCGGACATAGCTTCCCTTTCTGTATTTCCTCAATTTTTTCATTTATCCATATGTGCTTTCAATTACGCCGGACTATTGTCTCCAACCTTTCACATCCCGGAATTAACCAGTCGATATGGACGTGTAGAGAACATATTGTCGTTAGATAGAATTTACAAGATAGCAGTACACTGTAAACAAAGTTAGTGTGAAATTCAATGTTCTGTTACTGGAAGTTTTCTTGCATAAACTGGTATATTAAATTTCATGTAGAATTGTGATGAAAAATTAAGGTACAATATATTAAAAACTTTAGAAACACTTTACTTTTCATAATGTACTTTACTTTTACTGTAAACGTACCTAAAATCCAAGAATTTCCTTTAATGTCACTGTAAAAGTCCATTAATTTTTCATCACACAATTAATGAACAATTGTACATTAAATTTGGTGTACCCGTTTTCGCATAAGAATTTTCTGTCCGGCGTATTAAATTTACATTTTTTTTTAACAGTATAGCAAAATTTTTTTTAAATGCACATTAGGGCAAAAGTTGTGGAAATTTTGAGTGGGATGTAAAATTGCGTGAGCGAATTGGTGGGAGTTAAAAAAATTATATCTCACACGGATAGTGGAATATTCGAAGGTAGTTCATGTCCACAACTGTGGTTTCCGGGGCGACGTTGAGCCTCCGGAAATCCTTGATGAAACATGGATACAGAGTAAGACCACAGGTGCGAAACCAACCGGGCCAAGTCAAATCCCAAATGATACTGTTTTACCGAGCTCGTAGGTGAGCTTCCGTTGTCCTGCGTTCTCCACTGCGTGGGTGAAAACATATACGCACTATCCGTGAGGATTAAGGGGAGAAGTGGCGAGGCCGGCAGCAATTTGTTAGACGGTACGCAGTACCTTCAGGAAATTCTATCCTCACTCGGGGAAACTAGTAGTCCATTCCTTTCGCGAAATGACTTGTCGTTCCGTACACGAATTCCGGACAAAATTAAAACGAATGTTGCGAGAACCATTCCACGGATATTAATAGAATGTCATTACGCGGGCTTGTCAAGACAAGGTTAAAGGTATAAAACCTTCGTCTAGCCTTGAATTTCAAAGGCAGCCTTGAATTTCAAAGGCACTAGTAATGGAGTAGACAAAAGAAAAAGATCATGCAAGACTTTCTTTTTAAGTATTGAAAGAAAACGATCCAATACCTAAAGAAAATAAAAGAATGCTTACAAGGGGTGAATATGGCCCACCACGATTAGAACGCGTATTAACAGCAAATATTCGAAGCGAATATTCGCTACCGCATTATCAATATGTATCGGTAGTGATACATGAACCGGACCATACGCAGTAAAAAAATAATTTCATAAAATCAGAATACGGAGTTTAGTAAAAAAATGTTGGTTAAATATTCCATTCATCGCGGTTCAAGGTTCAATCGCGAAAATAAAATAAGAATATCAATTATTATTAAATAAAATAAGAATATCAATTATTATTTCTCTCTTGTGACTCTCGACCGTGGTCGGAGCTGCCAATGCGACTCACGAGGTTCTTCTTTTTTATGTTTCAGGTCTCTTCCTACTGCAGTTTTGTTACCACTGATCGGCCAGAGCGGCCTGCTCGGCGGCGAAGTAGGAAGCTCCGTGAGAGCTTCCCAAGCCGACGAGGGTAATCGGTGCTGATGTATCGGCGGCTGGGAAAAATGTGCGAAAGCCTCGACGATCGGTGCAAGTGGTGCATGGTCGTCAGTAGTAGTGAACCGTTCGCGGTCAGACCTTCTAGCTTCCGGATCAAGTGAGCGTTACGGTCTTCACTGGACCATTTGTTCCACCAACTGATGAAGGTAAGGTTTCTTTAAAAATGTATATTATCAACAATAATTACCTGCACTGCAGCACCCCTCCGTAAATCGTTTCATTCTCGTCGTCCTCGGAATCGCTGACGCTCTTCATCTTCGCCCTCTCCTGTTGCATCTTTACTC
The DNA here is from genome assembly GCA_030522665.1 of Ichneumoninae sp. A BG-2022a. NCBI lineage: Eukaryota > Metazoa > Arthropoda > Insecta > Hymenoptera > Ichneumonidae > Ichneumoninae sp. A BG-2022a. The sequence goes on from JAPYZC010000939.1 coordinate 10,494, forward strand.
GATTCCCCATAGTCTCCAGCCAATCCTCGATATCGTCGTTGAAGGGATCTACTAGCTGTACATTCCATCCTCCCATACCGGTCAGCAGCTCGACCGTCGCCCAAAATCCACCGCCGGAAGTCATCTTCACCGTTTTGTCTTTTTCTTTTTACTTCACAACACAGACGTCCCAATCTTTTTTTCGACTCAGTACCGATTTCTACACCCCAAGCTCTAAATTTAAAAAATTGCTTTTACAGCGTTCACGTCCAACCGTGAGTAACGTAAACTCCGCAACGCTAAGGTACAAGGTCCTCCTCGCCGAAAATTCGCAGAACAATTGTTCGCCGAGTGTTTCCCGCCGGTGGTACGTCGTCGAGAAATCCTGCAGCTCCGTCATATGTTCCCCTCGCACAGTCTGCCTTTTTGGTGCGAGACTGGCGACGGCACGTAACTTCGTCGGCAGGCGATTCTGTTTCACCAGACACACCGGTCGTTCCCTTCAGCCGCTTTTATTGCCATTGCCGTCGACACCGCTCCTGACAGAAGAAAGCCCCGAGGCCGATACCCGCCAGGATCTCCTGTCACGTTACGAACAACGCGCAACCCCCCAGTCCGACTGTTATAGGCGCACCTCGAAGTCTCATGATACTCATGCTCACACGCGAACTCGCGGTGTGTATGCACATCGAGAATTTTAGTGCCTTGTCGAGATCGACCCACAGATATACCGATGCCCTCGAACGAAAACAGTAAAATTTACTAATGTCGTATATGTACGTATGTACGTATATATCTAAAGAAACAGAACGCAATCCTCTGAGTGGTAAGGGAGTAGTTTCTTGCACAGGAGAGACGCGTGATTGAATCGCGTGAGTCCAAAACGTCGTCGCACTTTTGCGAATGATAAACCCGCTATTAAAGCCGCCGAGGGAATTTTCGCCTCGGATCAACCGCGCTCCCCAGCGGAGGATCGTTCGGGCGAACTTGGCGCGATCCGCGAGAGTTTGGAATACTTTTAATCGGGGAAGGCGACACGAGCTAAACCGGAAAAGCTGGCTATCGATTCGCCGCCGCCAAGAGCGAGGCGACGAAGAGCACTGGGCGCTCGAGAAAGTTGCCGGTTCCGACGCCGTGCTCGTATCCACTCTCAAACTCTCGACTCACCCGACACACATCGGGGCATCGGCCACCTGCCACCTCCAAAACGCAAACTAAACTACCATCCACCATCGTGTCAAGCCTTCCGTGATATCGCCGACGTTCATCGAGACGATGATCGGCACGCCGAAAAATCATCAAAACTTTGGCAGGCCTTCCGTGCATGACTCCCCGCGAATCCCGACCGATCATCGTTTCCGTTCTATTTACGACGATGGATCGATAGGGTTTTTTGTTGTTTTTATTTATTTTTTTTTTTTTCTTACAAAATTCACCTGCGCAACACCTTCGGGAATGGTACGTGTTTACTCACGCGTATTTTATCGGTTTCTGTTCCCACCATTGTAGAGGATGGTCGTAAGGATCGATGCTGGATGAAAATATGACCGGTCGTTTCGTCTTTTTAGATCTTCCCATTTTTATTCGAACTTTTGGATCCCTCGAAGGTTCGGCCTCTGTGCCATTCACTCCGATACGGATCGGTTTACGGTTTTTACGTGACCGCATCTTCTGTACGTGTCAACTATTACGCTGTGATTTAGAAATTGAAAATCTCTGCAGATCGAACTCTCAATTTTGGGGTTGGTAGACGAAAGGATTGGAACTTTTTTTTTGGTTACATTTTTTTCAGTAGCGACTCTGACAAGCCGGAAATATAATGTCGAATGCGATTCGACCTCGAAACAGTAGAAGGTTCGTTTTACAATAGACCGTACATATATATTTTCCCTAGAACGATTTACAAATTTACAAAAAAAAATAACGCCTCTGTTACGTCTCGGAGGTCGAACAAATATCTAGACTTGTGCTCGGACAATTCGAAGTCCTGTGAATTACTTGTTCGCGGCGTTCAGCGGTCCCTGTAAACTTAAACCCGGCGACTTAGAGGTGGGAGCCAGATCGCTGAGCCTCAGAGGTTTTTCAACGAAAACATGTACGCAACAATACGGAATAAATTGGGTTCGTTCTCCAAATGGAATAAATATTCAGTTCCGGAGCGAATATGTTTGATTGCAGATTTATTAGAATGGGTTTAAATCAGAGCTGGGCAAAGTACCAAAAAATACTTCAAGTACAAAGTACAAAGTATCACAAGTTCTTGAAGTATTTCTCAAGTATTTTTTCCAAGTACTTAAATAAAAATCTATAAAACGTGTCATACAAAATTCCAAAAAAGATTTTTAAACTATTTTTTTTTTATGATAAAAAAAATTGACTTTAAAATAATACTTATCGAAAAGTTTAGACAGATAATCATATATCAATAGTTACAGGATATCATGCTACTCATTGAGTATCTGTAATGCGAGCGTGTACTCACAAATAACTTTTACTTGGTACTTGAAATCGTAAAAAAAGTACTTGAAGTACCAAACAACTACCCGGTACTTCAAGTAGTGCCCAGCTCTGTGTTAAACAAGTAAAACGTGACGTGAATGTGTAATAATACAATGATGAAAGTGTACAATTATTGGACCTTAAAACATCGAAGAATGATTCGATACAATATAAGTATTTCGCGTAAAATAAGAGACTGGTAGAAGACCAGCTTGTCGACTGTTCTGTTCGACTAATTGTTGAAGACTCGTTCGTTCAAGTGTTGGCGGTAGATCGACCGATTTCGTTAGAACTAATTGTCGTGAAACGGCCCAAAAATGCTGAGCTCGCACGCCATGCTCGAGCACTGAACTGACCTAATATGTAGGAAAGTAAAAAAGCAGATGCTCGTGTCTGGTGCGAGCGAATATGGATTGCAGAAATCTAATATTAACGTCTGGTGACGTGCTTTGGATTCGTTGATATTAAAGTAACAAAAATAGCTCGATCGTGCGAACGATCCGGCGTGAGAATAAAATGTCATCGGAAAAAATTAATATATTAACCTGGGGTAAATAGATTATTTTAGAGCCGAACGAACAAAAATGAGGCGCAGAACGTAACACCACCAAACTGGATAGCGTTCGCTGTGTCCCTTCAAAGATTCGTGACTTTTACTGCGTTGAGGGCGGTACGTTCGGAGTTGGGTGTCGTTTCTTCGATAAATTGTTTCCAAGCGTCCCAGTCTTCCGATTTTTGTGGTCCCCATTTTGCGGTCGGGTTGATGCCGATTGCGAGTCTCTCTTTGAACGTTCCCTGTTCATATAATAACGTGACAGTCAATTAAAATCTGTTTATCGTTGCAGAATCGATTTTACAACGATCTCTTACTTTCGTCGAGCAGAAGTGATAAATGGCGTAGATGGGAATGCAGACCATGCTGATGACACAAGAACCCCATCCGACGACGACCGCCCATTCGGGATACTCGACCCCGTTGTACGTTAGTCGCGTGTTGAAGCATATCATCGTGAAGAATATGAACTGTGGGCGACGAGGATCGATGCGTCAACGATTCGTAAAGATTTTGTTTTGTTTTCTTTCAATATTTATGGTAGAGTTACGTGTTGTATAATATTCGGGGAACACGCGTAGTTCGTCCTCCCACGAAAAAAAAGAAGTCGTTTCGAAGGAACCCTTCGGTTTTTTTTGCATTCGCCGTTATTCTTTAATAAATGCTTCACCGACACGAAGCTGTGTCGTGGACGTTTACTCTCGGCCGCAATCGTTCAGTCACGGGCCGAACAGGACTTGGTTCCCTCTCCGACGATAAATCCTATTTCTTCCGAGTATCGCGTCGTATATTTTTATTTATCTATTTTATTTGAATGTCTTGTTAAATATGAATCAACTCACGGTCAGAATTACGGGTGTGACGTATTTCCAAGCGAATGGCCACCACGGATGTATCTTTGTGCCGAGCATGAATTCGACGTCCCGAACGAATTTTTTACAACCTGAGGGAAATATTGACACTTTTAATATTATATAAATATCAACGACTTATCATTTGCCGGACAATTTTTACCGTAAGTCCATCCGACGACGATCGCCTCAACGAAGCAAATTGAAATCACCGAAATTGAAGCCGCGTACCAGTCGAACATTTGCAGAATATACATTCCACCCTTAAAAAAAAAATAAAAATAAAAATAAAAATAAAAAATAGGAAAGAAATTGAATAAGAGATTATGAATTATTTTCTTTTTATCATAATGGTGTTAAAATTATTGCAATTACGTTCGTAACGAAGATGAGCGAGCCCAGGAACAGAATAAACAGAGAGACCATCGCCACCAGTTTTTTTTGTCTCCTCAGTTTGGGATACGCGTCCGTGATACTGGATATGATGGCCTCGATTTGAACAAACTGTTTTTCGAAATACAATTTTAAAAAAATGCTTTCACCGGAAATGAGCGATATTTGAGCTGGCAAAATCGACACTTACGCAACTGTCCATTCCGAGAAAGTAGAGCATTGAGAAGAATAGAACCGACCAAAATTGAGGCCACGGCAGCATCGTTAATGCTTCTGGATACGTTTCGAAGGCCAACGATGGCCCTAAGTAAAAAAAAGTGAATTTAGTATAGAACAGAATGCGCAGGTAAAAAAATGTACGTACCTCCCGTAGCTACCGCGGAAACCGGAAGGCCAGTCTTTTTTGCCATAAATCCCAAAACTGAGAAAACCACGAAACCGGCGAATACACTCGTTCCGCAATTTAAGATCGGTACGAATATGGAGTCCCTGATGGAATAATGGATTCGTTTATGAAGAAGCAAAAAAAAAACGAACTATTTTTTTATGTGACTCACAATCTGTTGTCGTTTCTGAACGCATTGTAACTGGACAAATTGACAATTCCACCCCATCCTGGTCCGAGGGAGAAGAATATTTGTATCGCAGCGTCCGCCCAGACCTGAAAACCAATTGAGAGTCAATTTTAAAAAATTCTTCGCGCGCGGCCAACGCACAAGAAATCTTTATACCCGTAGATTCGTAAGTTCGGACCACTTTGGACTGATGTAAAAGACAATTCCGTCCATCGCGCCGGGCAAAGTTACTCCTCTGATGAAAAGGATGAATAGAATGATGAATGGGAAGGTTGCCGTGAAATAAACAACCTAAACAGAATTTAGTACAGTTAAAATCAATCGTACGATGCATTTATTATGATCCTGAAGATCTCTGCGTCACATCAAATTTCATCTTTGGCAAGTCTCTGTCAATGCACCGCTTTAGGAAGAAACAAATCATTTACTTGAAGAATTTTATTGTAGAATTTTATATTATAATGAACTTTCCCGAGCGATGTTTGTGGGATGCAAAACGCAGCCGTTATAGCTCGATGCAACTTAGTCTCATGCAGAGATCTGCGGGGTCATCATTTTTTAGTTGTCCTATCTATATATTTTAGTTGTTATGAACTATCACTGACTTTCCCGACGCTCTTAACGCCGTTGCAGATGCACACAAAGACGACCATCCACGATATTAGATTGCAGGTGAACAGTGGCCACACTATTCCACCGATTTCATGCACCCCCTCGGAAATCTGTAGAATGTGATTGCTGAAAAATCACCGTGAATCAGCGATGAGCTGTTATAGCGTTTCAGTACAAAATTCATGTCTACTAAGTTGGCGCTTGCTTAAGCTGGCACCCCTACTTTTCAATTTCGTTTCTCTGCAATCAGAGATGAGCCCAAACATTATTTTAATAGCATTCAAGATCCCAGAAAGCGCTTGCTATTTCCAGATATTTGAAATTTTCAGTGGAGCAGTGCCATCTTAAAAGACCTACACAATTCCAATCGTATCCTTATTTACCTGAAGAATTCTGCTGCAGGAGTTGTGACTTTTTGTAACAACTCGGTATTGTCCGACACGTTACGGAGTCCACCGTCACTGATCTAAATATTGATTGATCCAATTTAAAAAAAGTAAATTTTCGGTTAATAATGTACCAATAAATTTAGCTACCTTGACGCATCGTGCGGTATTCCAAGCGTTGTTACAATCTTCCCAGGGGAGCTTACTGCTCAGCGACATCGACAGAAACATCAGAGGATAAGATATAATAACGTTGTAGTACATGGTGCATATGATGTTGACGATGACGATTGCGAAGCCGGCTCCTAAACAGTGAGTTTGAGAGCACGTCACACAGACCCCGTCGGTAACAAATCGGTTTACATTCTTTCCCCACGACTATTAATATTTCAGACAAAAGTAAATTAGGATTTTATGCATCTATACACACGGCCTACAAAAACCTAATTTACTTCTGTCCGAAATATTAATAGTCACAGAGAAAATAAAGAAACCGATTTGTTACCGACTGAGTCTGTGTCGCATGTTCTCAAAAAATAGCGGGAAGATGAGAAAAAGAAGACCTTTGCACTCGGTAAATTTACTTACCCTTGAAAAGTGGGCTCATTCTGAACATCGTGATGCATCCGGTACCTCCGAACTGACCAACGCATGATTCCAAGAAGAACAGTGGAATGCCGCACAAAAAGAGCATCAGAAGATAAGGCACAAGGAATGCTCCTGTTGGACATAGAAAAGTTGGTGGTCTTGCGAATTAATGTGCGATGACCTACATTAAAGGCGCATGTGAAATGCCTCGACCGATAATAAAAACTGTAACGTTATTTTTTTAAAGCGTGCTGAAACTTTAGCATTCAAAGGAAACAGAAGCCCACTGTAGAATTGATAGACACCGTGACATTCTATTTCCGTTAGGCAATAAAGTTGCAGCGCCCTAGAAAAAAAGTAGCATTAGTCTTGATTGCCGACTGGGTGCGGGAGGAAGGGTGTTTCACATCACCTTAACCGAGGGGAGAGGTCACGTCCAGCGTCATCCCAACGATCATGACAATATCTACGTCCCTTTGATTCTCCCATCGTGTTTATAAATGAATTATAAAAAAAGCACATCAGCAACTGTCCCATGAGCAATGAGAGGTTTGCGAGCGACGTCGATAAACCGAGCAACGTAAGAAAGACGTTTTTCAAGGGCAGTGACCAATTTGCCGCGAGCACGCTTAGGTGGAATCATTCAATCAAGGCCTCCACCGCTCAATTGTAATATCCCCCTCAACAGGAAATTGTTTCGACACCAAAATAAAATAGTCGCGAACGCGTAGAGAGTGTCTATGGGTCTGGCTGGAAGATCCAACAGTGACTGAACCGTCCGTAACACGCTTTTGAGTGACATTGCTCCTGGTGTCTTTCGCTGTCTGGTCCATTCGTGGCTCCGTTAGGCATGGCAATGAAACCGTTGACCGTCGCACGTGTGCAATTTTTGTAAGTTACAAAATAATGACGATTAACATTTTTTTTCCGTGTCTGGGACTTCGAGCGAGGCGCGTATGAAATGTTCTGCAATCCCGTTTGATCTCTAGCCAAGGTTGCGCGCTCGTTAGCCGAGAGTTCGTACGAAATGCGAGCGGTTCTTCGTCAATTGAGCAACAGCGAATGGCCGTGTGAATGGGAATCGTAGGCACGGGGAAGTGTGAACGAGACGTTATTCCGCGTTGCACGGGCGTTCTGTGAAACGGAAAACTCCGCGGTCCCGCTAAACCGGGAAGCCTGAATGGAGCGAAATATAGTTGTGGGTTGTGTAACGCAAAGCGACGAACTGGGCTGGGATTACCGATGCCTTTAATTCGTTACGTACGTGCGTGACGAATTCACTCGGTCGGATTTTACATGCGAAATCAGAGCCGCACGTGGCACGAAGTTCTTGGGTTCGGCATGCAGGGTAAATTTTATCGATATGGCCCAGCAAAACAATTACACACTGAACGGGCCATATTCCCCACTTCTGACCCATATGATCGATCGAAGAACGAGAAGAATGAAAAAACAAAGATATCAATTTAATTCAATCACTCTCTCACCTCCACCGTTTCTATAGCACAAATACGGAAACCTCCAGACGTTTCCAATCCCGATGGCGTAACCGGCACACGATAGGATATATTCGGTTTTGCTGGCCCATGCGCCTCTCTCGGGAATAGATTCTTCCCGTTTTATCTTCTCCATGTCGACGGTCATGTTCGCACGTTATTTTCGTAACGATCTCTCAATGCCGTTCGGTTGAAGGACGAACGGCTTGTAAATCGGTACTTGACGAGATACCACTAAAACTCCACTTCATTTGCTCAAATTTTGGTTTGTTATCTTTAATCGGCTAATCAATTTTTATCGTACAAAGATATCGTCATCTGATGGAGAGATGTTTTTTTTTTTTTTTTTTGGTCTTTCGGGAGTCGACCTTGTTCCGCCAATGGTGTAGGTACACGGCTACGAAGGGAACCTTCTCAACCGAGTACCGGACGGTTCGTGACTGTACGAACGAGACTGCATGTGGTCCAGTGCCTCGGAGACCTCCCCATGCAATCGCGCAATCACCTCCGTTGCCCGACTCACCATATAAATAGAACGTGATGACACTGATTATGCTGATAGGCTCTGGTCACTGTAAAGATATATTTTGATCGTTGACAGCGTATATAGAGATCTACGTTACGTCCTCGATGAAATGGATCAATCGCAGCGCGGAAAAGTTTACGCCTGCGCTGTCGCGACTATGCCTTTGCTTTCGCTTTCGTCGGGGGTGATATCTCGATCGGATCGAAATCGGGAAATCGCCGGAGACCGAAACCAATCTGTCATGTGAAAAAAAATTTGCAAGTTCATGTACGGGAGAAATTTGCAAGTTCATGTAGGGGAGTAATTTGCTAGTTCATGTAGGGGCAAAATGGGCACAATGCTAATTCCACTCGTGGGGCAAAATCGGCTAGCACAGATTTTTCCGAAAAATTCATTGATGCAATTGGTTGATTGAAAAGAATGGTTCCCGTGGCGGCGGTGTGTTTGAGAGGTGGTGCATTTTGCCCCGGACAATTTTTGTTCCATCAGTATCTTGTTATTAAAATTATTACGTGTATAGTCAGCTTTTTGGGAAGTGGAATCGGCTCGCCAGGCTTCGGTCCCTTTTCCAACAGAGACTGCTCTTTGTGCAGGCTCTTTGTAGATTTTCTACCTCGCATGAGGTCCTCCTGAATGTATACCTGTTTAGCGAGAGTGTCAGGAGGATAAGGGGTCGCAGCGTTGTCCTCTGTTTCTTCGAATGTCCAAGCGAAATCCTGCGATCGGTCTGCCCAAGACATGTTCTTCAAAGCGCAAGTGAATTTGCATATCTCCGTTCTGTCGTTGACCTCGATGTTCATTAGGCTTTGGGACCTTTTTTTATGATCTTCCGGGAACTGTGAAGACGATTGCAATAAAAGGATCGATTATCGTGACACGTTTACTCCGAGTAATTTACAGCGGGGCAAAATGGAACCGTTTATAGGGGAAAAAAAATTGCCAAAACTAGTCCGTTTTACCCTCTGGAAGAAATGAGTGAAGTCGATCATGGAACCTTTTGTCGCATGAGTCTCACAGTCACGACAGACTTGAATGTGTCGCTGAGAAGTTTCAATCTGTCGTCAAATGGTGGTATCTCCAGGGTAGCGTCATTGAAATAAATCAGTTCCTTCCACTCGAATTCCTCGGACCGAAAAGCGCTCACGTGTGCAGTCTGGAAAATATTCGATTTGTCTCAAGATTTTTTTTTAGAGCCCGAGAAACCATCCCATTCATTTTCACAGAAGCAAAATTTCGTGCCTTCTGCTTCTTATCGTCATCTTCCACGGGAAGTTCCGTTCCGGTTTTTGCAAATTCCTCGCGAACTATATCCATCTCCTCGCGGAGGATTAGATGGGCGTCCAAGAGCGGTAGGTCGACTTCGAAGAAGTACCAGAATTTTTCTTTCTGGAGCGACAATTCAAGCTCGGGAATAATGCGTCGCTGGCGAAACTGTAACTATTTAGAATTTAGTTCTCCCGACCTTCAGACGGGGAGGTTTTGCCAAATTGATGATTCTATAAACGTGCATGAAGAGAAGACCCGTGCATAGCTTGTCGGGCTCGGACGAACAAACTTTTTCGCATTTGTCCTCAGGTTTCACGATCACGTTGTCCAGATAGATCAAATTTGGAAAGGTGCTCAGCAGGGCGTCCTTGTAACCCAGGCAAGTCTGGATGCATTTTTTAAAACTTTAGAACGAAAACTTAGTTATCGTTGTCGGATAACTTGAGTAGCTGCTTTATTTGGCTGTTGGTTGGTTCCGAGTTGAAGCCCTTTTGCTGATACGGTTTAGTAATTCCCGGCCTTAGCCGCAGTCGGTAAGAAGGCTCTCTATATTCAAAGCGCGTTGAGTACTGACCGAGCAGGGATTTCCCTCGAGTATGAAAGCCCGCAGAGTCTCGATTGGCTTCAGCGCTCCCAGTACGTCGGTAAGGCTCTTCAAGTCGTTATCCTCCAAGTCCAACACTTTCAGGCAGTTCAGCGAAGTCGCCAGAGAGTGCAGCTCTTCCTCTAAAAAATGACAAATACCCAAATTTCAGTATGCTCGACGCATCCTCCACTTCTATCCACTTCTCGATCGGGCCGCATGTTTAAAAAAAATGTACCCATTTCAATAATTCTATTGATGAAAATGTCATTCTACCTCTTGTAAAATTCAATTTCTTAAGGATTTTCTGATTACGAAATCAAAAAATTTGAATTTAAGCAAAAAATTCAAATTTCTTGCCTAATATAAAAATGATAATTAACACAATTAGCATTGCATTCGCGTAGTGGTCGTTTCGCAGAGGAGACAAAAAAAAAGATTGTCGGAACGAATTCTCATTTTGCAAATAGTGACAATTATTTGAGAAATATATATATTTATCGGTAAAAACGAGTTGCCCGCCGGCGGGTACGTGAGAGGACATGTATAATGAATAAGCAGAGAGTCGGCCGAGTGGTCCGCGGCTTCTGCTGCCGCTGGTTCTGCGGGAACGGAGGGTTTCCTTTCCGAGGATGTATTAATGTTGCATCCCCTTCCGCCACCCGGCCATCGGCTCTATCCTCTCAGGGCCACTTCGCAATTGCTCTAATGCATCCCCAGTGCCGGGGGTTGGGTGAAACAAGCCCCTTCTTATCCGCGCCGCTATCAGCCCCCCTCGTCGGCCACAGGGCCAAAAGATCGTGAGTTCGAACCGGATCAACGAGATAGGAAAGAGCCTCGGATCTGCATATCGATGCTTTCGCGCCAGCCGGGCTAAGTCACAGATAACAACTTCATACACCCTTTTTACTTTGGGACATCGATATTTTCCTTGATAGCTGATCATCGGCGTGTTAATCGTTCAGCAAAACAGTTGTTCATAATTTCAGGACGCAGAGCATATGAAAAAGAAAAAAAAGAAAAAAAAAACGAGGAATCGTTACAGCGATTACTGCGCACTGATAGCTCTTGACCGTTCGTAGAGAAAAAGATAAATCCTACAGGTCCAGTGGGGATTCCCGCTAGCGTCCACTCGAGTTGAAATCCCCCGAACAGGCCCCCACCGCCGCCCCCGCCGGCGCCCCCGTCCCCCCGCGCCCCCCCCCCCCCCCCCCTCCATCTCTCGCCCGTATATACTATTCTACATGTATATCACCGATCGAGGGTGCATCCGAAACCCACTACCACCCATCAACCCCTCCGATCCAACCTCGCCGCTCCGTCAACGTCACGGTGAACGGATTGATTCATCGATCGAACATCCGTCCGAGCGCGTCCACCAAAATAGCGACAAAGACTCGGTCGACCCAAACTCCACCGAGTTACCCCGACCCTTTTCCTGCCTATAGCAACCCCTCCCCCCCCCCCTCTGCCCCCGCCGCCCACATGGATCCCGCTTCCGAACCCCATTGCAATCGGCAAACTCCTCGTGTTCTCGCTCTCATGACGAGCTGCTCTGCTCATAACTATGATATGTTTGGGAGGTTTGGTGGGTATGATGGGTTTTGGGAAGTTTGTTGTGGAAAAAAATAAAACGGTGTGAAGTATTGTGGAAAACAAAGTTTGAGGAACTGAAGAGTTGTTAGTGCATGGTGGCCGCAGGGAAAACCGGGAAAAGTCAGGGAAAAAAGATTTTGGTCAGGGAATGAGGGAAAAGTCAGGTAATTTCAAAATTGGACAGGGAAAAATTAAATTGTCGCCGAACTTTGTGTAAATAAATAAGAAATACATAACAGGGAGCCTTAAAAAATGGAACATTTCGAAAAAAAAATATAGAGTTAAACATTAATACAATAATTAGGCATTCTTATTTGCATCATTAATTTCTTTTATTAGAAGTCGTTAGAAGTTTGGCTAGGGAACATTTTTAATTGGTCAGTGAAAAGTCGCGGAAAAGTCAGGGAATTTTTTTGCGGGGAAAAAACGCCACCATGTAGTGGAAATGGGCGGAATTGATGCGGCGATTTTGTCTTTGCGGTGATCATGCCTTTGGAAACGCGCGTGCAGGCAAATTTGATTCATCTGAATGGACGTCGGGAGCCAAGCATCGATTGAGAAAAAAAAAAAACTGACGCAAAGTATAAAAGAAAAAAAGTTAAAGAACAAAACAGCTAGTGGAAATGGATGGACTTGGTTCGGCGATTTTGTCTTTGCGGTGATCATTCCCTTGGAATCGCGCTAACAGGCGAATTTGATTCATCTGAATGAACGTCGGAAGCTAAATATCAAATGACTAAAAAAACTGACGTAAAATATAACAGGAAAAAAAATCTAAATTGGAGGCAGTAGAAACGGACAAGCGTTGTGAGGCGATTTTATTTTTGCGGTGATTGTGCCTTTGAAACGGCACCAATAGGCAAATTTCATTCGTCCAGATAGACGACAGGGGCTAAACATCAAATGGGTGAAAGAAATCTGACGCAAAGTATAACATTAAAAAAAGCAAAACAAAAATCCAAACTGTAGGCAGTACAAATAAACGGGCGTTTACGGCTATTTTATGTTTGCAGTGATTATGTCTTTGGAACGGCCCCGATAGGCAAACTTGATTCATCCGGACAGACGTCAGAGGCGAAGCACGATATGAGTAAAAAAGAAACTGACGCAAAGTACGACAGAAAAAGAAAAAAAAAG
>JAPYZC010000940.1:0-25730 GCA_030522665.1 Ichneumoninae sp. A BG-2022a
AATTATATTGAGGTTTTCATTAGCAAGCTTTTTCGATTTATTTTCTTTCTTCGAAATACCATCAGTCACGGCTACATCGTTGCTCCGACCCAGATACGATTCCAAACGTAAAAGCGTAGGTATGAGATTTTTGTAAAAAAAAAATTTCGAATGACAACAAAAGAAAACAAGTTTGATTCCGATTTCTTGTTTCGAATAAATAATTATTGAGGTTTATCTTAACAAGCTTTTTTGATTTATTTTCTTTCTCCGAAATACCATCAGTCACGGCTACATCGTTGCTCCGACCCAGATACGACTCCAAACGTAGAAACGTAGATACAAGTTTTTCGTACCAAACATTTTCGAATGACAAATAAAGGAACATTTAATTTCTGGAGCAAATCTTCCCTCAGCGTCGATAATTCAGACGTCCTTGAAGAGTCCTTGAAATTAATTCCGAGCCCGCAAGTCATCCACGACGCGCGCGGATCTGCCGTCGGAGCGTGCGGTTCGCGTACCGACGTTAATCGTCGGTGAAGAAACGCGAGTTTAACCATACATCTCGTCGAGCATCGTCGAAGGTGATTAAGCCGTGTGCAGTTGCAATCCGCGTTTCCTACCGTGCGCGTACTACGGGGTATGCAAAGTCGGGACAAGTGGTCGACGCGCGCGCGGTTAGCCAACCAGCCGGGCAGCCGCGATTATTAAAATTACAGGGCAGTTACAAGTTTAAGGCCGGCTGAACTCGTTCCTGATAAGCGCTCCAGCGTGGAGCGAGGAACGTCCGCGTGTGTGCGCCGCGGCGCTGGGCAGCGCGACGCCGCTTCCTCACCACTATCGCGAGAGCCTCCTCGGGCTACCCATATGTGCGCTTCTTACGATACTCTCCTCGGCTTCTGCCTCTTTATTCTTCATTTTTGTTTCTTTAATTTCCACTCGCGATTCCGTTACCTTAATCTTCCTGTTACGACCGGTAACTGTATAAGCGCAACGTCCGCGGCCGTACCGATTCCGAACCTCGCTTCGCTTCTACCGTTCGGGGCTGCTTTTGCCGTTGCGGATTTTATCGTCGAACGGCGGAGAGTACAGCATCGGTGCTCCCGATGCTCGTACATCGGACGCTTCTAGGTGAGGATTGACACGGACCGAGCGAAGAATTATACACTGTAAAATATGTCTGTTTGAAAATTATTACAGGAATATGAAGTTTTATGCATATACAGTATATGAAATTTCATTGACACGTATACAAGAATATTGCGTTACCGGTATATTAAAAACAATATTATTTGTATAATGTTTTTAATAATAACATAATTTTCATATACGGATGTCCTAATTTTCAATGCCGTCACCGGTAATTTTAATATAAAGGTATTGCATTTAAGATTAAATTATTAAAATTCAAATACAATGTATATGAATTCTAATTTCATCTAACTTTGTGTATTAAACGTGCTGTAAACTCCATAATATTTTTTACAGTGTACACAGTAAAATAGGTACCAACGTTTCTTGGCCACAAACCTCCACAAATATCTTCTTAATTTTACAAAAAAATCTTATCCATTTTACAAAAATTTCTGTCAATGTTACGACTACTTTTTTTTGTAAAATTAACAACGAAATAATTATGGAGGTTTGTGGAAAAGAAAGGTTTGTTAAATGCACACATTTTTTTCACGTGTACGTATGAGATTCTATTATCGTTAAAAGATACTTAAGGCGATTTGATTTTTCAAATTTTTTTTTTCTTACGCTACATTAGCGGACGGTTGAGCTTTGATGATTTAACGCGCGAATACAGTTTCTCCGCACCTTCGACAAACGTTGATTTTTTTTTCGTCATCCTGGTACGAGGATTGCGCAAAATCTCATTTCGCTGATTCGATACCGCGTCGGGGACGAAGGAGTCGTCGGCGACTACGATAGACGTCGGCTTGTTAATTATTTTCTCGATGAACATGCTTACGGGTGTGTAGGTACACGCGTTGATATTATGGCCGGGTATAGGTGATGCTTGATGGAGAGAGAGAGGCGAAACTGCGTTGGAAACGTTCGATTTGAGACCGGCTGTACTACACACGACGACTACCATCCGTACTGTCGAAGATCGAGGCCCCTTAACGGCATCGTAAATTCCTGTACTACTTCGACTCGTTCGATAATTGAAAGATTTTTTTCCGTTTTTTTTCTTCGCAGCGATTTTCATTCTGAACCCGAAAATCGTACGTGCACTGTAAAAAAAAATGTTTGAAAATTAATGAACAGTATTGGAAGCTTTTTTACATAAACCGTTTTTGAAATTTCAAACACATGTGCGTTGCAATTTTACAGTAAAATTTGTATATTCTAATATCTGGTATTTTTATTTTACAAGCAAAGTACATTAATGTTTAATTAATATGAGTAATGTTAGCAAATTTCAAGTTCCAGTACATTCAATTTACAGATTATTTTTACAGTGTGGGTTGCGTACATTTATTCAAGCACTTAAGTATTTACAGGCAGAAGATAATCGGAGGTCGATTGATAACACTGAAGACAAAAAAGGTAAAAAGGAATCTAACAATTCGCAGTTATAGTACAAAAGAAAATCGTACAAGAAATAAAAAGAAATAAAAAGATTATTTCGTTTCGGGTTTAACGTTCCGAATAAATTTCCGGAATTTCGGCATTCCTAAAATAAATGTTCGTGGCAGAATCGTGGGACGACTCAATCACAGGCGTGACGCCGGATTTTTAGGGAAATTTCACCGATGCCGAAATTTCGGCGTTGCCCGATACTTTTCTGACGATTAGAACCAGACGCGTATCGTAAAGCAATTAGCAACGCCGGATAAGCCGGCGTCACCGAGACAGATCGAGTGAGATCCCGTTCGAGTCTCGAGCGCGGCTTAATCCGTTCCTCCTACGCGACTTCGCGGAGACTCTCCCGGTGTAGTAGAGGCACGGAGAGGACAGCGAAGCGAACCAGTCTTTCTCGAGCCTCACACCCATGCGGAACTGACCTCGCTGACTCACGAGAGACGTTCTCTCATCTCTCCGTTCTATTATCTCGCGGGATCTTCGCGTCAGCTGTTGACTCTGTACCTATTCTAATTCACTAAATATTTCGATAAATGTGAGAAAATGCATCGCTTCGTCAAACCCTAAAATGCGAAGCGCGTGATATAAAGTTTCCAACGATAAAAAAAATAAATAAAAAATAAACACTCAGTTACACCGGAAGTGCACGAGGATGAATATTTACGTACGAATCTCTATAAGTGGAGTGGATGTAGTGTCTTAATCGGAATGGTGGTTTTAACTGCTAATAAAAAGTGTGATTAGTGCCGGAGTGATATTTTTTTTTGTTTTTGGTAATTTATTGTCTGGCTTAAGGATATTTTAACTTCTGGCTACTTATAGTGAGAAAGGCGCCGATAATGAGTTTTTATCAAGTGAGCAGAATATCGAGCATTTTCTAAACTTTTGTTTCAAGTAAAAAAAATATGTTGATTATCATAGAAATTATTATTATTTTTTCGTAATTAGCATCAACTAACGAGTACAAACTGCGTTTCAACACTCGACCGCCGACAGCGACCGAACCGACGATATAATGCGTTATAAAAACAAGTTCGAACAATCACGTGGCCGCGAGGAAGAAATTCATCGCGTATAGTCATTGTTATAAATAGCGGCGTGTCGGTGCGTTTCTCACTCAAGCTCGTGCGCTTTAATGACACATGACATGACGCCGAAACAATTCCATCCGGCTTGTGTTTTAAAATTCGTTGCAATCGCGCGCTCCGATACTTTACCGCGGCCGTCGCCGCTATAAACAGGCTCACAATTGCCCGACAGAAATAAAAATAATAACATTTAAAAAATAATAATAATATTTTTATTGTTTACAATTTTTCAAACAATTAATATTTTTTCAAATAATTTATATTTTTTCAAACAATTCATATTTTTTCAAATAATTTATAATTTTTCAAACAATAATATGTAAATAAAATAAGAAGGCCGTTGATAATACTAGCGCTACTGCTGACTATTAATGGGCGGGAAAAAAAAAAGAGGTCGCGCGACAAAACACGACGATGTAATCTGCTCGCTCACTTCGAACCTTGGAATATAGTATCGTGAAATGCTAGTCCATTTGCGCAAGTGGAGTTTATTTGGCGAATAAAAAAATCAAATAAAATGTGTTCCACGCTGCGAGATCGACGCGCGTTCACGCGTGTTGATACAAATTACGGGTCTGTGTCGACGATCCGCGAGAGAGAGAGTCGATGACTCCCGGGAGGCATCATTTGCTTACGCAATGTTGATTGCAGGCGTGCGTTATGCACTTTCCGATTATAGTTGAAGAGACTCGCCACACGCTCGCGGGGGTTTCTCTCTTTATTCGAATAACTGATCTCTGCCCCCCCACTCCTCGTCTCGGTACTTAGACACTCGTTATCCTAGCGGGCTCGCCTCACCGGCAATCACTATTCAGCGACAACTCGATTCTCATTATAATATACAATTGCTGTTTGATATCTGATCTCCCGTGACTTTGCATTCCATTCCAGTCCGGATTATCGGGGCAGTTTGGGGTAATGCGGGTCAACGAGGGCAGACAAGTTGTCGGCATAATGATGATTTAATTAGTTACGGGCTGAGTCCGAATTTTCGCGGAATTAAGAAATAGATTTTTGATAATTGCAATTTTTCATTTATATTGTCAAGAATTTTTTTTTATTTATCCTCTCCAGGATTAATAATAATTGTTTATGGACGTGGCATCTCGATTCTCGGTATAATATACAATTGCTATTTTATATCTGATCTCCCGTGACTTTGCATTCTATTTCAATCCGGATTTACCGGATTATCGGGGCAGTTCGGGGTAATGCGGGTCACCGAAGGCAGACAACTCATCGGTATAACGATGATTCAATTAGTCACGGACCGAGTACGAATTTTTCCACGAAATTTACCCTCTCCAGAATTAATAATAAATGTTTATAGACGTAGGATCGTCGGAAACAAGTTATTCGATAGCTACAATCTCAAAATTTTTTTGAACTTTCCTCGATGAAAGTAATTCTAAAAATACATCGCTTTTCCAAATCTTTGTAGTCGATTAAAAAAATGTTTTGCCTCGTTTATTTATTTATTGATGTGTATTATATTTTTATCATGACAATAATTTTCTTAATATAAATTTTCTACCAGTATTATCGGCTGACCCGCATTACCCCAACGTCGAAAATTCTATGCGCAGGCCTACGTATACGAGCTGTGCACGGTGCCGGCTGCAGCTGTTCGAGTCAAAAGATCGACATAAACGTCGATGAATTTTCAACCGTGAAAACATCTGTGTGAGAAACCGGCGTCGAGGGACGCGGCGCGTAAACTCGTGGGACAAAACAATAGAAACGAAGTGTGCGAAACAGTCGTAGGAACATTGCCGTGCGGTGGCTGTGCGACGGGTGGCCGTTTTAATTTCCACCGGTTCTCGGGCTTCCGCGGATGTAACGGCGATAGCACGGCGGGCCGACGACGACGGGCTACGCACGAGCTCGTCGCACACGCGGATATGCCGGACAAAATGCTGAACTGGAATTATTCCAACTTAACGACGATAAAGACCTTGAGAAGTTTTTTGCAACGCTCCGCTTACGAAAGGTCGCTTTTCCTGAATAGCGTCATTATAACGCCTTACTCGCTCGCCGGACTGATATAAACTGGCACGCGAGTCGTCCCTAAGACGCTCGTGAATCGCGTGTGTATTTTTTTGTTGCAAAGTGTTTATTTTTGTTTGCATAAGTGTGTGCATCGTTTTTTTTTTTAAACAATTGACTAACTCTCGCACGATCAGAAAGTGGAGCCATGATTACAGAATGGGTGAGATTTGAACACTGATTTATTTTTACTTTATAATTGCCAGGTTTAATTGACTATGATTCAAGAGCAGAAATATTTCCACGAGTTTATTTTGAAATTCTCCTCCGCGAGGATTAATCCGACCTTAAGAACACCGTGATTTATCAATGAAATTCCCAACGACTCTGCGTCGTTCAATTTTGTATTTATGTTTCTTCGACTGTCCAAAAATGTACACGTGTAAACCCGATAAAAATTCCCGATCTCAAAAGTGGGTACTCAGTGGGTGGGCAATATCCGCAGCCGGATGGGTCATCGTCGAGATGAGATAGCCACTCGGCGGTATTATCCGCCTGAGCGTAGTATATAAATACACCCGTCGGCCCACTAGTCGGGCGAATGTTTATTTATTTTTCCGCCGGCTCTTCGGCCACAGAATGAAATAGAGGCTCGGGCATTGCAGAGTAAACAAAAAAACCTTCGCAAACTTTGAGACCATTTTTTGACCGCAAACGTTCAAACTTCTTTAATTTCACAAACAAAAAAATAAGAGGTAACAAAATTGTTAACGACATCATTTTTCAAATTTTGGTACTCGTCGAACAATATTGTTTTTGCACGAAATGCACCGTTCTGACGTTACGAAGTTAGTTTTTATTTCACTTTTCGCTTCCTACTGTATTTCGTCATCGATACACTTTTCTCGCGGAAATTCTCTTCCTCGACTTTCATTATCTGCCAGCTGCGTGCCGTGCGTGCGATGAAGTCACACGCCTCTCAACGTGGGCGCGCGCGCCTTCCCGTGTAGATGAGACGAGAAGCCTCACGACGGCGCTGACCTCATATTACGAACATTCGCGCGATTCGCGTCGCGACACACAATCCACGGCAGCTGCCGCTTCGGTCCACGCGAGACAAACACCGCTCGTTGCTCATCGCCGTTTATAAAATGATATCTTTATAGTCCGAAGAAAGCAATAACTCAACAAAAAAAAAAAAAACGAAAAAGAAACTTAAAAAAAACCTTGTCATCGCCGTCTCGAGGAGAATCTTTGACATTGACACGATTTCGTGGTAGTTGGACGGCGCATGCGCGAAGAACGGTTCAAGGACTCTCGTCCTTCCTGTGCCCTTCGTGCGGCTTGCCCTGAGCGCGTTCGCTCTGGCGAATTATTTGGAAAAAAATAAACGGGGAGCAGCAGAGACGCGTAATAAAACGATCTTTCGAATAAATTTCAACGCAGAATCTTGATGCAACTGTAAAGTACTCTGGTGACCTCGTCGGGCAAATGCCCGTAACCAGTTTCATTTGCGGCCTGCATACCAGGAATTAGCGAGTGGATGGATGAGGTTCCACGTCGCGATCTTTAACCACGCCCGGTATATATTACTCCGGCGTTTTCCGCCGGAGGAATGTTGGTATCTCGTCGAGAGATTAATTAATTAATTGGCGGTGGGATTCCTGGGGAAATTTATTTTAGCGATTCGATTAATTAAATCGACCTCGATTGATAATGCCTCGCTCTTATCAATCGCGTCAGAGTTATTTCGAGAAAAATACGGTTGATGGATGCAATCAATATCAGGGTGAATACATTGTGGTCGATGTTGAGTCTCTGTTTTATTTATAATACATTTAATTCCCATTTAACGTCAGTTTTTTGCGACAATACGTTAATTGGTTTCGCATAAATATTTGAAATATCAAAAAGACGAGTACTTTCACGAGATGCTCGTTTGACGAATTTTGAATAATTTAAACTCGCATGTATCTAATATAAATGTTGGTTAGAATAAAAATCGACAAAGACAAAAATTTGAGATTTTTTGTAATCTTTAACACTGATTTAAATACAGTTAATTTTTTGAACTAAATAAAAATACATGTACATTGAATCTGAGGACCAGTTGGCGATTTTGATTGTTATAATACACTTAATTTACATCTCATATAATACATTTTTTTCAACGATACGTTGATTTTGTACAAATCTTTGAAATCTAAAAAACACTGCAGTGTAACGAGGTTTTGTTTTAACGAACTTTTGCAGTATCATTTAAACTCACGTGTATTTAGTATAAATCTTGGATAGAAAAAGAGTGCTTTATCCCAGCTATTTAAAATTTCTGTAATTTTTAGTACCGACTTAAAAACAAGTTGATTAAAAAAAATAAATAAAAATACGGGTACATTTTTAGCAGCACCGATAGTCGAGCTGCGCGATTCCGTGTCGCGATCCCGTACGCAGGTGACAATATTGAGAGTATTGGCTCACTACGCGAGCCATTGTTTTCCCGATAAGTCAAGCCCGTCGGCGTTATGCTTCGGGAATACCTAATAGAATTATATGTACGATGATTCGTTGCGTGTCGTAATAGACGATCAACAGTTGACGATAGTTGTTCGCAGTCTTAACTCTGCCGAGCATCGTCCAGTCGCATTTTTTTCGTCCGTTCGTTCAGTATTGACCTGCGTTCAATGCTCGCATCGTGTCGCGAGGAATGATGCGCTGTGTCGGTTGTGAATTTTTTTGGGACTTCCTTTCGGTGAGTCCGCGCGTCGTCCTGCAGTGAGACACACGGATAAAATTTAATTATTATCGTAAACCAAAAATACCCATTTGATCCGATTATTTTTACGATTTTTTCAACACTTTCGAGTCCTAATTATTAATTTTTTTTTTCAAGGCAAAAAAAGAAACACTTTTTAATCATGATAGAACTTAATTATTATCACGAACAAAAAAAAGTTTTTTGACACTTTCGGGACCTAATTATTCAATTTTTTTCGAGATACAAAAAAGGGAACACAGGAATGACAACAGTTTTCACTGTGCGGAACGCGGCTCCGAGGAAAGTAACGAGAACGGCTATTTTCAGACTCCCCTTAACAAATTCTAATAAATTATAATAAGTTCTTGAAAGTATAATAACCGAAGCAGTTCACTGTACACATCGTGACCCGTCTCGGTTACACAACGGCAAAGTTAAATCAGTGACAGATCTCTAATTTCCGTTCACGACAAAAGAAGTGCAAGGGTGAAAGTCGTCGGTGCATTGTTCGGCTAAGTCTACGTTCAACGCGGAATGCCGATTACCCAAGAACGAGTCTTTAGGTCAACGTGCAGCCTCCTTCCTTGTACAGCCCGTTCGTTGTACACCAACATCTCTCGATGCGAATCGAAGCGACCACCGATCGATCTTTTCGCTGACGCGATAATTGGACAGTTTTTATTATCCTCTTCTCAGCAAGTTTACCCAAACAGCCTCGGGAATCATCGAGAATTCTATGAGAAAACTAATAAAACTGACCGAAGTTATTTTAGTGCTTCTATATTTGTAACATCTATTTTTGGAAGTTGTGCCACGAGCTTTCAGGAAAGAGCGCACACACGGCTCCAAAATCATCCGAAAATAGCATCATGCGAGTTTTCCGGAAATTAATTCTATTTGTATAGCGAAGTTATGTGATACAGTGTATTTTTTGATTTTTAAATATTTTTTTTATTAAAAATGTTGTGTCGTGTGTTTCAGCTGGACACATGGTTTCGACCGAAGAAGTCGGGTCGTGGGGGTGGTGTCAGAAGTGGCACTGGCCTCAACACCGTCCCCCGGCCAAATTCGGGCGATGACTTCGACGAGATCGAGCAGCAACGCTCGATCATCGAGAGAATGGATGAGGAAACGATGAACGATAGATTCGAAAAAATGCTGGTAAAAATACTACTCGTCCGACTTAACTACTAGGTGTCTCGTCTCAATTGCTATCCTAGAACGAAAAACACTCTATTACGTGCAAATTGATCCATTATTACCGATTATACAGTTTCAATTATGAACCAGACTTCACCGATTATCGTTCTTCAAGCAGACCTCACTTTAGTGCGAGTACCTAAGGAGATCGTTTTTTAAAAGTTATGCACTGATAAAAAAATACGGTTCAATCGACTAAGATTCGGGCAGGGACATTCAACTAAAGATTTTGTTGATACAGCCAAAAAATTAGTTAGTTCGACAATTTGTCGGGTGATTTCATCAAAATATTTTTGGGTCATTCAAATATTTTGTTGGACCAACCAAATATTTATTTGAACGTCCCTGCCCGAATCTTGGTTGATTCAACTGTAATTTTTTATCAGTGTGCTGATTTATTTTTATCTTTTTGCAGGCCAACATGAATTTAACGGAAGAGAAGAAAGAGCCATTGCGTCAGCAGCCGGAAACGAAGAAGAAGGAGATGCTGGTTCTGCATTACAAGGGCAGTATACAGGAGAACAAATCGAAGTTCGATAAACCGGCGGATTACATACAATACTTGGCGCAGCCTGATCTGAGCGTCAACAAGATCTACAGCTGCGTCGAATCCCTCAGAATAGCCCTTACGAATAACCCGCTGAGCTGGGTCCAAGAATTCGGTACCAAAGGGCTCAAACAAGTACTAGCTACTCTCAACGAGTGTTACAGAAAGTAAGTTTTCGTCGCGACTACTCGTATATTAATCTCTGTCGATAGTTCCTATTGGGGGTCCTTGAATTCTCGAGCTTTGAACTGGTCGGACTTCGAGCCAAACGCTCGATAGAAATAAAAAAGTTTTATTAAAAAAAAAACTCAACTCAACTCGCTCATTTCAGGGTTCAGCGACCCGTACAATAAATCCTCAATGACAAGACTGTCTTACATTATTCATTCACTTTCATTCTTGTTCTATTGCAGTGCCCTCGTATATTACGATAGGTAAACTTGTAAATCAAAACTCTATCTAACATTTCCATTTTTATTTTGCGAATTTTACTAATTTATTTTTCATTTTTAAGCATCGCTCATTTTTTCGGCTTATTAAATTTTCATTCGAGTCGCCAGAGAATTTCCAAAATAATATCTAATGGGATTTCTTCGTCGTTTCGCAGTGACAGCCGATACGAGCGGATACAGTACGAGTGTATACGCTGTCTGAAAGCCATAATGAACAATACGGTTGGAATAAAGGAGATGCTGGCCCACCACGAAGCGCTCACAATCGTCGCGCGGTCGTTGGAGCCCAGCAAACCATCGGTCATGTACGAAGCCGTCAAACTTCTCGGTGCTGTTTGTCTCATATCGAGCGACAGTCACAAGAAAGTACTCGACGCTATAACGTTGAACGGAGAATTCAAAGGGCGAGAGAGATATTTACCGATTGTCCAAGGCTTGATGAACAAACAAAATGAAAATCTACGGGTAGGCGCGCCGTCTCGTACGGGATAAAAATTTAATCTATATTAATTTTCATGCACTTGATTAATTGAGATTTTTACTGTCCCATGCAGGTCGTCTGTCTGCAGCTCATCAATTCGATCATATCATCAGCGGAGGATTTGGACTTCCGGTTACATCTGAGAAACGAAATAATGCGTATCGGCCTGGCGGATATATTGGAATCGTTGGAGCGCGACGATTCCGAAGATCTAATGACTCATTTGAAAATCTTCAATCGGGATAAGGACGAAGATTACGAGGAGTTCGTCCAGAGATTCGATCACGTTCGATTCGAGCTCGACGATATGAACGACTGTTTCGAAATAGAGAAGAACAGGGTGATGGACACACCCGCGGAGCCTTATTTCCTCTCGATACTCCAGCACTTGCTCTTCATAAGGGACGACGCCCAGGTCAGGCCTGCCTACTACAAACTGATCGAGGAATGCGTTTCGCAAATCGTGCTGCATCGATCGGGCTGCGATCCCGATTTCAGCGCGACGAAACGTTTTCAAATCGACGTACAACCGCTCATCGACACTCTCGTGGAAAAATCGAGAGCCGAGGAGGAGCGACGCTTGTCGGAAATGGCGCAAAAATTGGAGGAAGCGATTTCGAGTAAGCAGGAAGCAGAGGCGAAGCTTCAGCATGCCGAGAATAAGATCAGGGAACTGGAACAGGGTGGAGCGAGAGCCGGAGGCGGACTGGCGGTACGTAAAAACATACATTTCTAATGCTCGTAAATTTTTTTTATTGTACCAAACAATTTGCATTGTGGTCAGAAAATGGCGTGAAAAACGTTTTAATAGGATTTTTTACCAATTTATTTTTACAGAAAATTGGAGGTGGTCCACCGCCGCCTCCGATGCCCGGAATGGGTGGTCCGCCGCCGCCCCCGATGCCCGGTATGGGAGGACCCCCTCCACCACCTATGCCCGGTATGGGAATGGGACCTCCGCCCCCGCCTATGCCCGGTATGGGAGGCCCACCCCCGCCCCCCATGCCGGGAATGGGGGGTCCGCCACCTCCCCCATTGCCAGGCATGGGCCCTCCGCCGCCGCCGATGATGGGTGGCATGAGGCCACCGATGCCGAACGCCGTACAAGTATTACCTCACGGCCTAAAGCCGAAGAAGAAATACGAAGTCGAGGGACCTCTCAAGAGGGCCAACTGGAAAGCCGTAAGTTCAAACGATATCTCCATGCATCTCATGCAGAAATTTCATTTGTTATGTCGAATTAATTAATTACTTTATTTCGTTCGCTCTACATTTTCAGATATTGCCTCAAAAGTTCAGCGAGAAGTCGTTCTGGTTGAAAGTACAAGAGGACAAGCTTGCGAGTCCTGAAATTCTCAACGGTCTAGCTCAAAAGTTCAGCTCCAAGCCGCCGAGCAGAAAGATCGACGACGTCGTCGATAAATCTGCGCCGTCGAAGAAAGTCAAAGATCTCAAAGTTTTGGACAGCAAAGCGGCTCAAAACATATCGATTCTTTTGGGTGGAACGCTTAAACACATGTCGTACGACGAAGTTAAAACGTGCCTACTCAGATGCGAAGGTCCTGTAATTTCTGACAACGTTTTGCAAGGATTGATACAGTATCTTCCGCCACCCGATCAGCTCACCAAGCTGCAGATGTTCAAAGACCAGTACGATGATTTGACGGAAGCCGAACAGTTCTGTGTTACGGTACGAAATCGTTGAAATCTTGAAGAGTCAGAAATTCAGAATAGTACATCGTTTTTTTAGAAGACGTCATCTATAGCTCATATATTCTTAAATATTTTTTAGCTCTTAAAAAAAAACCATTTTGATATCTTACAGATTGAAGCCGTCTTGATAGATTTATAGAAAAATAATTTACGTGATAATATATTAATTAATTACCTCGACACTTTACAGATATCGACGATAAAGAGGCTACTGCCGCGACTGCGATCGTTGAGTTTCATGTTGCGCTACGAGGAATTAGTGCAAGACGTGAAACCCGATATCGTAGCTGGCACTGCGGCTTGCGAGGAAGTGAAGTGTAGCAAAAAGTTTGCTCGAATTCTCGAACTGATTCTTCTACTCGGTAACTACATGAATTCCGGATCGAAAAATGGACAAGCGTTTGGTTTCGAAATAAGTTTTCTCACGAAGGTTCGTTAACTTCGTATTAACAAAAAAACGCTCCGTACCCACGATATTATCACGATATTAATTGGACAATGCTTCCCGATCTTCTTTATTTTGCAGTTAACGAGTACGAAAGACGTGGAGAATAAGCAAACTCTCATGCACTATCTCGTAGACACGATAGAGAGAAAGTTCCCGGAGTGTCTCACCTTCGCCGAAGAATTGTCCCACGTCGATCGAGCGAGTCGTGTCTCGTTGGAAAATATTCAACGCACCTTACGACAAATGGATTCCAATATAAGAAACCTCGAACAAGATCTGTCGAATTCGAAAATTCCGCAGGGTGATCAAGATCTTTTCGCAGAGATCATGGGTGTAAGATTGAATATACATGACTGCTTCGACACTGCTAAAATAAAAATAAAACAAATTTTTATTGAGTTTCATATTTCAGCCATTCGCGATAAAAGCAAGAAAATCCTACGAGGTGATGCAGAACATGTTCAAAAATATGGACAGCCTGTACACCGACATATCGGACTTTTTCTCTTTCGACAAACAAAAATACACGATCGAGGAGTTCTTCGGTGACATAAAGAAATTCAAGGATGACTTTTTGGTGAGTACGTCACGGAAGTGAGTTAACGATAAATAAATGATGAATGTCTATTTTACAACTGCCGATCTCTGTCCGAAATTTCCGACTAACGCAAATCATTATTCTCTACAGCAATCTCAAACGGAAATCGTGAAGCTTCGCGACGGCGAGGAGAAGCAGAGAAGAGCTCGTGAGGCCCGCGAAAAGGCCGAAGTTGAGCGAGCAGCTCGCGCCGCTCGCAAGCGTGCTCTGGTCGACATGAACGCTCACGAAACTCAAGAAGGTGTTATGGACAGTCTGATGGAAGCGCTTCAAACTGGTTCCGCTTTTAGTCGACCGGATCAGCGGCGAAAGCGACAAACCCGCGTAGCCGGTGGTAAGTTCAAACTAATTAGAGGTAGGCACGGTCCGACTAAGATAATGAAGTGGAGTCCGTCATCGAGCCCGAAAATATTCGACGGAAGTCTAGCTCTCCTTAGTACGAAAAATCTCGAATCAGGAAATCATCGTCACCTCAGCGACGCGAGTTCATCGTTTTACTCGCCCAACGAAGCCATCGTTCGAACAGTATCGCACGACCCCCACATGTACTTCACACCCGAGGAGAATCAAGTGGAATTGAAAAAATTTCTACTCAACGAAGCAAAGAAAACACCCAAGCGGGACGGTTTTCTCTCTCGAGTCAGCACTTTTCAGCGGAAGCGTCGCAAAAGAGATGGAAAAAGATCGCTCAATCCAATGGCCTATCTCGCTTCGCCGTTATTCAGCAAAACTCCAAGACGTGAAGTTTCCATAAGAGTTCACAGAAACATCGGCCTCATGCATGTCGATAGTTTGAGCTCGGTCGACACTTTTCATTCGGCAAATTCCAATTTTTTGACCGTCCCGAGTCCACATCGAACTATGGGAAGATCCGATAATTCCGAAGATCTCAGAGACTCCAAAAACCGTTCGTGCGTAGTAAACAATACCGGTGCGATACCGAAGGTGAGACGCAACAGTACAGCCTCGCCGAGGAAAAGAGCCTTGAAATATCATTACTTGAGCGCATCTTGCGAATCGGTTGTCGGCGAGTTCAAGAAACGTAATTCCGATAAAATGTCGATGCCTCGATCGCCGATTTCGAAGTCGTCGCTCTATCGAGAGACTCTGATCGGCGAGGCTCGAAGATTGACGCCGGTTAAGCAAAAAAGAGTTTTTGTCGGGCGCAGATACAAGCGAAACGGCATCGTTCGGCGCGCGATAATAAATCGCAAGAAAATCACACAGAGCAAACAAGCGAGGCGCATGAAATTACGAAACTATCTTGGAAGTCCGCCGAACATGAACTCTTCGATGCCGGAGATAATAATTGACGGTTCTCCGATTACCTGCGACTCGTACGGCAACTATGAAAAGAAGTACGAAACGATATCAAAATCGACGGACTACATGTCCGCGGACGAGTGTCCGGCGCCGTTGTACACAGAGTCATTGTTGCCGAGGACAAAACATTTTGAAGATATCTCGATTATACACGACGAAAATCAGAACGACATCGTGCTGGGGCGCGGCGAGACTAGCAACGCATTTTTCGACAGCAGTCCGCTTGAGAAATCTAATTTTGTTAGCTCCTCGAACAGTGTTTACTCGCCGAAGGCTGTCGACATCAGTGGGATACTGGAGATGTCTTGCAAGAGTCCTTTGAACGCTACCGAGGCGGATGATCGAGGGCACAAATATAAAAAATATGGAACTTGTTCGCCTACGACGCCGAATCTGCTCGAAATGTCTGAATGCGCACACGCGAGCACGCCGCAGCCTGCGGAACAAACGCCGTGCACACCGGAGAGCGTCGCGCAAATTTCGGACGACGATAACGTTTTTTACACACAGCTCGATCAACCGAGCGGTGGAAAGAAAAATTGGAAATTTTGGCAGAAGACGGACGAGAATAATAAAATTGTAATTTTGAAGTACAACAAATTGAGTACTAGTGATAACGTTGCGGGAAACACTGATGAGTTAGCCGGCGATGCTGCGAGCAGTCCATGAATTAAGCGATTTGTGTTTCGTACAGAATTGATTTTAGGTGAAAGTAAGAAATTTGTCGCAACAAGGTTTATCGCGTACAAAACAATGGTGAAATTCAAGAGGATTAGGCGATTTAGTTCAGAACGTTTATTGAATTTATTTTGTATCAATTTTGAACAATGTCGCGCGAGACTGATGATGTATTTGTGATGAATTTGTAAAGAGTTGCGATTCCAGTGTCTAGTTTTTTATTGTTGATTATTTAAACGGCGTTTCGTCGACAAAAGCCGCGGAGATTTTTTAACATATTTTTAGAACTAGAGTTGATAGCGCTCTGAGCCTTTAAAGCTCACTGACTGGATCACTTTTTAGGAAATAACAGTTTTCTTATATTTGTTG
Source organism: Ichneumoninae sp. A BG-2022a (assembly GCA_030522665.1). Classification (NCBI taxonomy): domain Eukaryota; kingdom Metazoa; phylum Arthropoda; class Insecta; order Hymenoptera; family Ichneumonidae; species Ichneumoninae sp. A BG-2022a. The sequence continues at coordinate 16,210 of JAPYZC010000940.1, forward strand.
TTTGAAAAAAAAATTATTTTTACTCGATGTAATTAATTTTGATGAATCTCTCTACGGTTACTATGTGCTCCAAAAGTGAGAATTTGTTTGGCACAGAATTAATAATGTCCTGTCTCTTCCGTGAGTGTTAAGCAAAGGAGTTAAATGCTGATTAATCAGAAACGGAATGCGTATAATTTTCTCTCAGCGCCGAGACTGGCATCTTGCGTAATATATATTTTTTTTACTATTGTTGCTTAATCATTTTTATACTGAAACTTTACGAAAATGTTAAATATTGTTGTCAATGATGACAAAAAGAAATGTATATCATGATAAATTTATATGTAAATAATTGTAAGTTACCATTTAATTAAATGCATGAAAATATTTCCCCGCTTAATAACACTTCACAACACACGCTGCACGATCCTCAAGCTTAAATTCCAATGCCTCGTCCTCGCACGATAAAGTCGCTTCCGATATTCATAGAATTACGACAATATATAGATATATATACATTTAGCGGGCAGCTATATACAAACATAGCTGTCCTGTTACAATTTCGGCTACTCGATCGGTAGCACAGCAATGCGGACTTCTTTTTTTTTTTTTTCTTGCGTGTTTACACTAGCAGTGTCAGTCTCGTGCCGACCGTTCTACACAATCTTTGTTCTCGTATCTTTATTCTCGTACCTTTCGTGTTAATAATCTGTGAAAAAAATTGTGTTTTACAGCGGAAAGAAGAGCCCAGCTGAACAGAAGCCGATCGCGGACAGGGCTCGTAGGAACGGGATTGCTGGGAAGAGAATTGTCAACGTGAGTAAATGGTACAGAGTATTAAAAAAAATGGCAGATTCGTATAGCCAAAGTCGCAAAATTTTCTGAAAAGAATTTTGCCCTATTTTTTTCGATTTTAGAACAGTCGATGTAAAATTCACAAATTTTCTTTAATTTCGTTGACAACTGCTACTGTTTGTTTATTTATTATCAACTCGATACCCTCTGTTTGCAGGGAACTTTTGAGCTCGGCGTAGCACATGAAAAGTTTACGTCTCCGTCCTAAATTTGATGCTGTGATTCCTTACGCTTCGACGGCGAAAGCACGTTGACAAAGACTCTCGAGCTGAGAGAAGAATGATTGAAGAAAATATTTAATCGTCAACACGATCTTTGTCGGACGATTCGAAGAAGCACCACTCTACTGTCTTCCTTTCGTTTATTGGCACGAGCCATTATCGGAATCGTAATTTTATTTCGAAATAAGCTCCGCGCTCGTTCAATCATCACTTCTGCATCTCACGAAATATTGCACATATTTTTCATGCGAAATCGACATTCGCATTATTTAATGACGCGTGAGTTGCGGTCCTCGAATTTCCCCGACCGTGCGTGTATATTTTACACTGTAAATTTACGTCTGTAAATTATTGATTTTCTTTTAACACGGGTTTGGGAGAAAAAAAAACAAAGATAAGTAACGTTCTACTTCGTTTATGTACATTTTGAAATGTAAAGGGTCATTCGGTGGTTTTCGCTCGATTTCAATGATTTTTAATCAATTTAGAAAAAAAAAATCATTTCAATCGTTCAAGCAATCGAATTATATAGCGAGCCTCCGTTCGATCCCTGCCAGTATTTTCGTCAAATTTTTTTCTTGAAAATACGAATGCCCCGAGTTTCGAGCACAAAACAAAAACGCGCACACGTGTTAACAATAGTGGTGCTTGATAAAATGAAACGAAAAAAAAAACAAAAGAAAAGCTCTCGGCACTTTTGTATACTTTGAAATTTTCTAATTTTGTAAATAATACGCAAAATAGATACGATGATGAACGTATCTCATAATGTGTCCAACAGACTTCGGCATGGACATGCATTTAGTCGTCGTATTTTGTATTCTGTACTTATAGCGAATCATGACTTTGCTTAAGACAAGAAAAAGAAAAAAAATAGGCGATCGGTTTCCAGCCCCGTTGTAACTTTGACAAATCGAAGAGCCGAGAACGGGCTCCCTACTGTTTCTATCGAATCATGTTTAAGATCGCGAGGGTGTGTAATCCGTTCGCCTAAAACGACACACTACTCAATACCGTGATTCCATAACGAGAGAGTGGCGAAAGGCGATTTAGACAAACCGAAGGATAACACTCATAAAAGTTAGAAAATCAAATGGAGCCTTGCAATTTGTGAGATTTCAATAACAAAGGAAAGTCAGCAATGATTTACAACAAACAAAAACTGCCAGATTAGGGGCACAAACAGTTGTCGTGATATTTATATAAATCATTGTGCCAATAACGGTAGATAAATGTTGAATTGTACCTTGGCGAAATTATAATGTAGCAAAGATTCTCAAAAAAATTACACGTAAACGCATGAGATACCTTAATTACCATCGTATTCGTCTATTGAATCTCGACGCCGACTACATACATTGTTTATACTACGATTTATTGTTGTAAGAAGAAACGAAAGTCCGATGTATCTATACTGTGAATATTTCATCATAGAATATAATTAATAGATTATTATTGATACGAAACAAAAACAGTGTATCATCCATGTATAATTTTCCTACGTCCCTTGAGATAGTTTTTAGAATTGTCGCATTAACTGAGGAGCCTTCGACTGATAAAACTTAAAAAAAAATAAACGTTGCAAAACTCTAAAAGTTTTACCAGGTAAAATAGATTAACATTTTTAGGAGACGGGCAGACAAACGCATTGCCTTAGCGCGAGAGTAGCGAGTCGGTCTGCAATACCGACGCTAGTACTTACTTACGGTAGAACGAAACTCCGAAAGATGTCGCTGAGCGCCAATGCCGTCTGAAAGCCTTGCGGCTTCCGCCGAATCTTCACGGCGCGGACATAAAGGCTCGCTTCGCAGACTTCCGTCAGTCGACCAATAGCGAGAGTCTCGGTTACAGGTTCTCTAGAGTCTCGCTAACGCAGCGTACACTTCGTAGTTAGCCGCGTTAACCGGCGCGAGCGAATGGGACGCCATTACTCTGTGTTACCCCGAGCCTATCCCTGAAGTAAGCTGCACTCGTGTACAGTATTTCGGTGTACAGTTAATGCGTGCATTCGCGCGTCTATGTGCCACCCCATCGCGAGGCGCTAGCATCGTAAATACATTACAATATGTTTTCCCAAATCCCCTACCCCTTAATCCTAACTTTTACTTGTTTTTATTGTAATATTGCTTGACTGTAAATAGTCTATATCGGCCGGCTGGGATGAATCCAGAGATCAGCCGGAATCGTCCACTCTGCGCAGGCCCCGTAAAATTTTACGAAGAAAGAAAGTAACGAGGAACTTCGCTGCAAATTGAGAAAGGGAGAAACATCTGCCTACGGGCTAGACGGTATTCGTTTTAATGCAAAGGTCTAGCTCGCGTTTCGGCAGTGGTGGAAGCAGTGGCGGCGTCGCGTCGTTCAGAGAACGACCGATCGCCGTTCACGCTGGTCGTGAAAACACGTTGCGTCGTACTAGTATGTACACAAAACTGCTGGTACTGCATCATCGCGTCATCTCCAGCCTAACTAATATAGTATTTCACTTAACCTAAAAACAAAATATTCGTTCGTCCCGTGCAATAAATACAATCGGCGTAACATTGTTTGCAATAAAATTACTCAACGTAACGTCGGTCGTCGAGAATACCGATTGAATACCAAAGAGTTAGGATCGTACTATAGTTACGCGCGTTCGCGCGACGCCAAAACTTCCATCTCCCGGTGTGCGTTCGTGACTGGCCGAAGGGGAAAGGGGGCACCACGGTAACTTGGCACGTCGATGGGAGAGTACGACGACGAGCGAGCGACGAGACGGGGCGACGAGGAGAGTTGTCCGTGTGTGAGAAGGGTCTCACGAGGGGGACACGAATTCACGAAGAAAAAAACAAATTTACTCGTACACAATTATCATTATTTAAAAAAAAAAAACCAAACAAACAAAAACTCTCCGAAAGCTTCCGATAATTAAATTTGAGGTGACGAAGGGAACACATGGGATATATCGTAATCTTCAATTAATACGAACCGTTTACCCAAAGTGTCGTGTTATTTTTTGGCCGTGTTGGTGGGATACTTTCTATCTCTATCCTCTCCGATTGTCAACGCGTGTTGGTGCGCAGCCTCGCGCAGCGGCAGAGCCAGCGGCAAGTCTCTAGTTTCGCTTGTGTCCGTTTGTATTAATATATACACATATATATATACATGAGTGTATCGAAGCAGGGACAAGTGCCGTGCCGTGGTGGGCCACCGTGCGGTGCCTCACGGTGACTACTATACGCGATTTTCGGTCGGGTCCTTCTCAGTGTACCGCCTGGTTTTACTGGGTGCGAGTGCGCTTACCTCTCCGCCGCGGAGATCGGAGATTCGTCTTCGACGAGAGGCGCGTGCGGGACGACGACGACTCTTACCTTTTACCCGATATAACACACACACACACAGACACACACAACGGTCCTTGTCCGTGGCGAGCGAGCCAGCCCGGCGAGGCGAGCGCACAGGATCTCGAGCGATAGAGCGACGCGCTTCAACACAAACATTCGTTGTCACACCACTTAAAAACTCGCATTAAGTGGCGTATCCACCCCGGTGTCCCCCGAAACTCCCCCGCAGTTGTCAGAAGAAGAAAAACAACAACAGAAAACAAGAAAAAGAAGAGAAACAAAAAAAGAATTGACGGACCGAACCTGTGCTTTTGGATTAATTATGGAGATATCGAAAGGGCTTCAGCAGGAGATACAGTTGGTGCAAAGCAAGCTGAAAAACGCCATACGCGATCATCAGGTGAGAGCGGTTGAACAAAAATACATATATATATATTGTTGATGTCGTGCGTAAAGTTGGGCCAGAGTATATCAGTCCTCGCGTGTCGGAGAATACGATGCGCTATTGGAAGCCAACGGTGTGTCACGATAGACCCGGTACTCTCGATCTCGCGAGCTACGATCATTCAACTTTTTTGTTTTTGTTTTATCGCGTTTAACGTGATACATAGATTTTTTTTCTTTTAAGCAATTAAACTCGCGTAAACGGGACGAGATTTCTCGTCGCGGGCACAGCCGCGTTCAATCGACGAGGGTCGGCGATGCGCGTTATTAATCGAGCGCGTCCATCCTCGTTTTTCTTTCATCATTCTTTCTCCTATCTCCTCCCGTATTAATGCACATGTACATAACAACGTTTCCTTTCGTAGAGCGTTTGGCACACAGACGTGTCGCATTTTGGGAGAGCGCGATCGAGTTCTCGCCGAGTCTCGTAATCGCTTTCGAGATAGTTTTCGAAGAGGCTCGGGCGCTGCGTGCGTTTAGTTTTTTTTTTATTTTTTTTTTTTTATCTCTCGCTGACGATGAAACTTCTGCATCGGGTCGTCGAGTATCAGCTGAATTGTTATGAGCGATCGATTTGTTCTATCTGACCGTACGGTTTCTCCTACTTCGGGCTTGGCTTTTCAATTTTCAATAAATCTCTCGTAGCAACGCTCGCGCTCTCGGCCGGGAACGAATTATCGGTCGATCGTTTGCACACTCGACCACCACGAGAATACACCGGTGGGCAGGTAGTTTTCGAGGCGGACGGAGAGCCGCGCTCGTACGCGGCAGGTCGCGCACGAAAGATCGAGTTTTCAAGGTGAATTATTTTTTCAAAAGACCTTGGACGAAAGTGGAAGGATAAATTCTCCTCGTATCTCCTCGACGCTTTCCTCGAACTTCTTTCGGTGATAATATCTTATCTTGTATAGACGCGCGACGATGAAACGGTTGATCGATCGAGGAGCGACGATATCCGGCAATTGGCAACCTCCGAGAAGAGGTCGACGGGTCGTGCCGACCCTCGAACTACGGAGGACCCACCGCCGCGGTAAACTAATGTTCCGAACCTCTCGGTAACTTCGGGATAGATAACTTCCGTCAGCGAGCTCGAAACTATGGCATGCCCTGATTACGGTAGTTGCCGACGCCGAACACCGGATCGGCCTCATCTACTTTACCAACAGCTGAAAAAAATAACAACCATTTGTCGAGTCTCATAAGATCTTTTTATTATTTATTTACTTATTTATTTATTTATTTATTTATTTATTTATTTACTTATGGGGCGAGCCCTTTTACATAAAATAATTCAGATAATATAATAACATAACAGCATGAATATCATAACAGTATAAATTCATAATGATTTTTTGTCTTGCACAGTTCACACTTTAGTTTTTCGATGTATTATTATTGATCTTTTTCAAAAGTTCAAAAAAATTCGAACTTTGAGCCCAATTATCGGGATACAAAGATCCCAGCTATTTCGCCACTTACAAGTTTTACATGTGAAAGAAAATATTGCCTACGATCGATCTCGCGTGAAATTAATTTGACAAAGAGTCGAATGATGTTATTTCAAAGCTGGGTGACTTCTCACGACTGTAGCGGCTCCTCGTAACCGTTCAAGGTTATTCCGAGTTCCATCAGCACTTTTATTTATAAGTTTGTTTTTTCGAAATTTCAAAAAAATTCGACATTGAAGGTAAATTTTGATAAACGAAGATCCCAGGTATTTGTCCACTTAAAAATGTTACACGTAGAAAAAATACTGCCTACGATCGATCTCGCGTGCATTTAATTTATTAAAGAGTCCAAAGATATTATTACAAAGCGGGTAACTTTCCCGAGACCGTAGCAGCTCCGCCTATCCGTTCAAAGTTATTCCGAGTCCCAAAAGCACTTTTATTTATAACATTTTATTTAAAAATGAAAAAAAAAAAATCGGCATCGAAGGCCAATTTCGATACCTAAAAATCCCAGGTATATGTCCACTTAAAAATGTCACCCGTGGAAAAAACTGCTGCCTACGATCGATTTCTGGTGAAATTAATTTTAAAAAGTCGTCCAAAGATATTATTGCAAATCTGGGTGACTTTTCCCGAGACGGTAGCGGCCGCTATCCGTTCAAGGTTGTTCTCGAACATCCGTGGATCGATTATCTCGAACTCGTTCGGCGGAGACACTGGCGATGGTGCAAATTGGCACGGCCCAATTCTCACCCGTCCATTTTTCGATTACCTCCTACGAGCCGATAGTCGGACGCATTTAACGACGACATACAATCGTTTCATCCTCCCAAGAGATTTCCTTTCAAAGTTTGATCTCTGCGAATCTGCAGATTCGATATTCACATATATATAACATACACACATATGTATACATACACGTACATAACATTGTCGGATCGTGACGAGAATCACCCACCGCTTTCCTCTTCGACACGATTCCACAAGTCCTCCAAGTACACAACGACAAAGTTTCGTCGGTCGCGGTGTTTTGCCCTCAGCTACGAATGGCAATGGAGCTAGATTACGTTCGGCAAGTCGTTCTGCGCTCGCGTTCGAACTATTCTCTCTGTGCCAGCGGGGGAATCTCCCTCTCTCGCTCCACTCGGGGCCACGCGACCAGAAAAGCTTTACATAACTGGCTTTGGAGTTTCAGTCTCGTTTATATCGCGCCACACCGACTCGACTCCTAAACATTAACAGCGCCGTATTAATTGTACCGACAGCTTTCCTCGACACCCTACATTACCGACAGAGTCGTTGAAAACTTATAACTGCGATTGTCTGTTTCAGATATGCGTCGGAAAATTGAAGGACGATCCGAACGTAAGTTTCGAGAGCGATTTATTATGACGTTCATTAGAATACGAAACTTTAATTTTAAGAGAAACTAACGAGACAAACATTTTGTGCCCTCAGAACGCCGACATTCTCGGACGGATCCAGGAGATCCAGCTCCACATCGTGTCCCTGGGACGGTGCCAGGTGAGCCACGAGGTCTCTTAATCCGTCCCTTTCTTTTCCAGTGACGAACGATGAAATATCCCGTCTTTGCACAGCAACTTGCATAGAACTAAACTTGCATTTAAGTATATATACATATATGTAAGTACATGCATAACTATATATATATATATACATATACGTAAGTACATGCTTAAGTATGTGTACATGTATAGGTATATGTGTATATATGCATATATATATATGCTTGGGAGAGGATGATGTGGCAGCAAGGTCGGGCACGCGCTGCAACGCGACCAGGTAACCCAGAAAACTTTGGTACCGGCTTGTTCTCGGCGATCCCAGACCCGATGCATTCGCGTGTCCATCCCGATACGGGTTTATAAATAAAACGGACGGATCCTCGATAACAGGATACGAGCCGTTGCGAGATCGTTTTTTTCGTCTCGGACACGAATCGCTCTCTCAGCCGGCGAATCACGGACGGTGAGAGAAGCTCAAAAAGTACAAGGAGCAAACTTCCCCGGATGGACGCTCGAGTCGGCGAACGGGAGATACATCGAAGGGGGCCTCGGTTTTGTCGCATCTCTCGCAGAAAACCCCACGCGAGAATCGCTGCTGCAGTGTGACGCGCAACCGAGGGACATCGATCGCCACACTGCTGCACGGGCCGGGAAGACGTTCGACAGTTTTGAGAGAGAGAGAGTCTATTTATTTCTTCCGAGGGAGAGATTGTCCCGCAACGATTTATTAATAATTCCCGAGGTCCCCTGGAGCGGCGAGAACGGACAAGCGGCACGGCCGATTTTGAGAATAATCGAGGGGAAGCGAGAATTATTTTTTTGTACGACGCCGACCACTGTAGGAGATTGAAATTTCGATCGTTCATGCGTCGAGCGAGGAGGGAAGCTCACTTTACCCCAAGTTTGATCCCTTCGGAGTTTATCGTTTTTTTTTGTTGGAAAATTTCATGCAAACTGTAACCGAGTTATGCGATAACGAATTCAGGATCTTTTTCTTCATTTTTTTTTTTTTTTTTTAGTAGAACGATCGACGGCTGATAAACGATCGATGAAAAACAACGGATCCGCGTCCGGCTCGTTCACGAGAGAAAACTTTGGTCTCGTTTATGTGGGGGGGCAAAAGTTTCGAACGCCGGCAGGAACCTCCCGACAAGGTCGCCACCCCGATTCCGAGAAAACTCTTCCGCGGCGGATCAACTCCTCGCCGGGAGGGAGAGAGCCAGAGAAACGCGCAGAGGGCACGCGCGAGACTCCTTAACTTCGGGGATGTAGTTTGGCACCGGAAAGCTCGATTAATAATTGATCGTCTTTCGAGTCCCATAACGAGAGATTTAACGTCTGGCTCCTTCGCTGCCTACGCTCAACGAGGATAACTTTTATATCTTATTTTTAACGAGAAGCCACCGTGAAATTCGTTATCGCGTCAACTCCCGTACTTTAGTGTCGGAATCGTTAATTCAATTGAAACTGAATCGGCTAACTGAATCAACAGTTGCAGTTTCTTTATTAGTTCATTGCAATTTAAGTTATACATTATGTATAAAAGTTTTGTAGTTCGGGGAAGCGTTGCCAACAGTTTTCCTCATAAAGGAGGCCGATCGATACGAATCCAGCGAGTTTCGATTGCAAATTTTGTGTCCGTTTGCCTGAGACAATTTTTTTTTATAAGCCTGTTGCAATTTCAGTTATACATTATATATAAAAGTTTTGTAGTTCGGGGAA
>JAPYZC010000941.1:0-23526 GCA_030522665.1 Ichneumoninae sp. A BG-2022a
AAGATCTAGAATTTTTTATATCCAACAAAACGGATGCTGTAAACATTTCAGCGGCCATGTTGGTTTCCGCGACAGTTTATAATATTCGATTTTCTTTATATTTCGGATGATTTCGACTGAGATTCGAGTGCACGCCGAATCGCTTATGTTATTAATACAGCCCTGCAACATTTGAAGCATACGCGTCGTATAGTAACGATGAATGGTGAAAACTAAGAAAACGCCTATTTTCGTCAGTAAAACGGGAAGGTCCAGCAGCCCCTCCGTCCGCTTGAAAAATTATATTTTCAATCCGGAAATGACGTATTTCCGGTATAACGTCAATTACGGGTAAAAAACTAGACTTTGACACCGGCAATTATGTATTTCCGGTATGAAGTCACTTCCTGTCAAAAAATGCATTTCTTAAACCGGAAGTGACGTATTGTCGATACGGCGTCACTTCCCGTCGAGAAATGAAATTCTTAAACCGAAAATGATATATTGTCGGTGTGGCGTCACTTCCAGTCGAAAAATTAGATATTATAAAAAAAATAACTATCGCGCAAGCGGCGGACTATCGGAAAATATTGACTAACTTCTCGTCGATGTAGAAATATGAAGAAAAAAACACGATTACCATAAATTGTTTGCATTCGAATATTAAGATGTTCACCGAGATTCATTTTGCTTTCGATGGATAAAAAATAGAATGAAAAAATCCAGAAGAATTTTCTATACGTTTTTTTACTAGTGCCTCATCGGTGATAAAATTGCTGTGATTTTATTTATTTCATTGAGAGACTCGAATATTCGATTGTTCGTGACCTCCGATGCTCTTTTAATTTAATAACACTTCACTTGAAACTGGAGCCGACATTTTACTCTGCCACAGTTATTTATGCGTGTTTTTTTGGCTGACAAAAAGTTCGAAACATATACACACTGTGTAGCTCGAACGAACATTGTATGAGCATCAAGCTTCCGATACATAGTCATTTAATTCCCGCAAAACCAAAAGCCCGTGTAACGATATTTAATGCCGGTTCATTGATTGAAACATTTTCAAGAGAAAATTGTTTGAATCGATGAGGCGTCCCAAATATAAACGCGCATACCTCCGGTTTCGTGTGGTATTTTTCTCTTTAATTATCCTATCGTGCACAATTAATATTCGAATCTCTGATAATGATATGATAGAATTATCAACAATGTCCGCATCGGTGAAGCAGCGGAAAAATAAATCGCCCGGACATCCGGTGACACTCGGGATTTCGTTTCGCCCAAAGCAACGTGAAACTCGGTGGGTTTGCATACCTGAATTTCGAAAACGCCAATAACATATTTTTCGAAATTTTTACATCGCAAATGTAAACTCGGCTGCGTCAATCGCTTTCTATATTGACGAGGTCTACAGTTGACCATTCAATATAATATTTTTCATTCAATATAACAATATATTATTACTAATAAATATTTTTCGACGCAATTTCGATCCGCCGTCAGTAACAAAATGAAACCCTTTTTCAAACGGCTCTCATGAACCGCCATAGATCAGAGCAGTTTCGTGAATGAACAAAACGAAAAGTAGCTTACTGAAATTCCAGAAAAACTGCTTCTACTTTCCGGTACTTACAAAAAGAACCCAAATCGCATGAAAAAATGATTATTATTGACTCATCGAGACAATGGAAAGTTGGCGTGAGAATTGCGTAAGCGGAATAGTTTGTAAAGTTGCAACAAAATCAAAAATGTAGACTTGGCTGCGTCACTGGTTTACTTTTTTTTTACATTAAAAACGCAATTTACATCCGTCACTCACTATGCGGTTTCGCCAATGTTGTCATGTAAAGAGTTCGGCTTTAATCCTTTGGATTTACGAGAACTTATTACCATAACAATCGGATAAACCAATTATTGTCGTAATAATTTCTCACAGATCCAAAGAACGTGAGTTGAACTCTTTAAATGTCAACATTGGCGAGACCGTATAGTCTTCAAATGCCAACCGCGTTTTTAATATAAAAAAGACACAAGTGCGTGTCACTTGTGTCTTTTTTTAACTCGAGGCACCTTTTTTGTTTGTCTGTAATTACAGAATCGCGTTAGCGGAAGAGATTATAAAATTTTATAATCTCTTCCGCTAACGCGATTCTCACCTCAACTTTTCATTTTCCCGACGAGTCCACTAATAAATATTTCTCAACGCAATTTCGATCGGCGGTCAGTAACGAACCCCTTCCTCGACCCGCCCAGAGTGCTCGAACCTTCTCTAAGGACATCCGGAAAGTTCCGTGTTTCCCCAAAAAGAAAATTAGCTTAGTAAAATCCCAAAAAAACTTCCACTTCCCAGTACTTAAAAAAACCCCCCCAACATAAACACCGTAAGAGAGTACCTCGTTTTCGCACACCGCACACGCGCGAGCTGAACAACCCCACAAAGTCTCCAGAAACGGCACACTCCTTTCCGTTTTTTTCCTTATTTCTTCCCCAACACGTACAACTCATAAATTTCGCGATACGGTAAATCGTAGACTTTACGCACGCCAGGGGGATTTTCCCGCCACCGAATATATCTTCCATCACCGGTGCCGACTTATTCCTCTCGTCGGCGACGATACATCCTCGCTGGTGGGGCGCACAGAAGGATTTCCCTTTGAGCCTCGCCGCGCAACGACGCATCGTCGTCGCCGAGTTTCAATCGAATCTACCCGCGCTGTAACATAATGCCTAATAGCTGCCTCGCGACGGAAGGTTAATGGAATTTGCCTCTATCTGGGATCGCGGCGAGGGGGGTTGGGTGGGGGGTTAAAACGAAGAGGACATCTCGGTGTGCAGCGAGTCCGCCCGAGCGACGACGATACCAACGCGCAACCCCCGGCGATGCACTTGTGACTTACTCGCCCGGGAAGGGTGAACGGGCGAGCGAGCACAGGTACGCGCAACCCCCATACTTTGAGCTCTTCTGGTCTTGCATCCCCCCGTGACTGGAACTCCAAACTCCTGACGAGCCGACCGAGCTCCTGGGGGCCCATGCGCGCCTCCTGCACAGTCTACACTTGGCTCTTCTGCGCTAAGGATTTCGCGAGAGGCTTTTTCCACCGAACCCTCGCTACTTCTCGCTGCCGCGTTGCACCACTTCACTAGCCCCCCTGCAAACCCCCCGGCTATAATGCGATCATTTTACGCTCCTGCTATCGTTCCTCGGTGCAGCCCCCCCCCCCCTGTGCGGCTGGGGGGATGGAATATGTCTGAGCACTTGAGGACGTCCAGGGGTCGTGGGAGCTTCCACTCACTCCAGAATTATAAATATGTATATATATATGTGTATATTTATGTATATATGTGTATATGTATATATATAATAGCTACACCGTGCTCATTTATCACGCTTCGTCAAAACCACCGGCGGCCCGAGCGCAGCCAGCCGCCGGGATAGCGGGAAACATTATCAAGCACCTGCCCCCTCGGCCCCCCTCGTCCCCCCCTTGCGACTAACGAATATACCGAGGTAGCTGATATAATGTATTTACGCATATAGACGAGTTCCGTGTGTTAAGGCCGACGACATTCTACCGGGATAACGCGATACCGTACTCATAGATTCGCGAGCTTTCGAGCTTACCGCCGTCTCGAAGTTCCCTCATTATTTGAGTTTAGAGGGGTGTGCGTGTGCGTGTGTCTGTGTATGTATGTGTGTGTGGAGGCTGAAATCGCGAGAAACTCTGCGGTACACCTGGACAATCTGTTTAACCTGCGGTCGCGCCGTCGACGGAGATAATTTTGCAGGGGTCATTTTGCATGGTGAAATTTGTTCATTTTTTTTTAGGTGACATGTGTGGGTGGGGTGGGGAGTTTGTGTGATTGTTTTTGTTGGGATATTGACAGGCAAGTTGGGGGTTATTAGGATGGTGTTTTTTGGGAAAAATTGCTGCTGCTTTGAGTGGAGGGATTTGTGAATTTGGAACCATTTTTAAGGCTTTTGTGTACCTACTTTTGGTGGTTTTTTTGCCTCTAAAAATGAGGCAGACAACAGGCTTGGCATTTTTTATTGTGAAATATTGATAAGCAACTATGACGAATACATTTTTTAGTGAACAATTGCTGCTGCATCGGGCTGCCATTGAGTGGTGGTATTTATGAATTTGGACAATTTTTTGAGTCTTTTGTGTACCTACTTCCATCATACTTTTGGTGCTTTTTTTACCTCTAAAAAATAAGGGAAAAACACTGTTGGCATTTTTTTGTGAAATATTGATAGACAACTTTGAGATAATGACGATGGCATTTTTCAGCCAAAAATTGCTGCTGCATCGGGGTTGCCATTGAGTGGTGGTATTTATAAATTTGGACAATTTTTTGAGTCTTTTGTGTACCTACTTCCATTATACTTTTGGTGCTTTTTTCCTCTTAAAAATAAGGGAAAAAACAGTGTTGGCATTTGTTTTTGTGACATATTGATAGGCAACTTAGGAATAACGAGGATGGCATTTTTTAGTGAAAAATTGCTTCTGCATCAGGGGTTGCCATTGAGTGGAGGTTTTTATGAATTTGGAACATTTTTTAAGTTTTTTGAGTACCTACTTGCATCCTACTTTTGGAGCTTTTCTTTTTGCTTCCAAAAAATGAGGTAAAAAACAGAGTTGGAATTTACGTTTCTCATCTGAAGGATTCCTGAAGCACATGAGCCTAAAGAGAAATGGACTTCTGGAGCTTTCGTCGTAGATGCGACGGCGTGAACGACTCGGTTTCAAGGATGTTTCACTCAAGCCTTCCCGACCAAAAGTTCCAGTCTGCCATTTATCCGGTAACGAGTAATACGCCAAGCATATTTACCCTACAAAATTATCTACCATTCTTCGTCGTTCAGTGTCAGATATCTGTCGCGAGTGTGCGCACACTTGGTGTTATTGAAAAAAAAAAACATCGTCACGTAAAACATGACTTCGCCACACTGCGTTATTTTTGTATATAAAATTCTAAGTATCAACGATCATGCATGGACGGGACATACAAATGGACTCAATACGCAATAGTCATTCGTCAAAAATAATTTTAAAAAATAATAATAAAAAAATATATATATTTTTTGAAAACGTCACTCACCTTGTTTGGCGGCGTTTGAATTCCGTGAAAGGGTAGATTTTCATAAAAGGTCTTTCCCTCGGGTTCCGGCAGGCTCTCCGAGACGCTGTCCACGTGATTATTGTTCGTCGCCTGACTCGGATCTGAAATTATTTAACGGGAAACATCCCGATTTAGCGTGAACAGTGTAATCGAATTATTTTACCGATAAAGTTTCGCCTCGACCGGGCTGCGAGACGCAGTAAAGCCGATACGATTTAACGACGAGACTCGCTCAGTTAAACAGAACGCGGAGCGACAGTGAGTGGAAAATTAATATCGTTGTGCAGTGATTTATTGCCTAATTGTGTCAACGATAATAAAATTATCTCGAGCCAATTAACGTGAATCCACTTTCGACGTGTGGCGATTTTAGGCCTGACCACACCCAGAAAAATAATTTATTTGACGGCCATCGTTTATTTGGTTTAAGGAAAATATTTATTTGATTTAAATAAATATTTATTTCATTTAAGTAACTATTTACTTAATTTAAATAAATATGTATTTAAATAAAATAAATATTTTACTTAAAACAAATAAACGGTGGCCGTCAAATAAATTATTTTTCTGGGTGCAATGTATCTTGCAATATGCCTTCTAGTCTTGTGCGCTATTTCAAAGCCATTCGACGATCAAAAATTTAAACGGAAACGCCGAAGGAACAATCTAACGAATTGCTTCGAGAGGATAAATATTTTTCTTTTCCACTTAAATTTTTTTTTTTTGAGATATAAAATATTATCGAATAAATTATTATCGAAATAAAAAACACATTCCAGCTCGCTAGAAGCTTATGATTAGTTCATCGACACTCATCCACCCACACGCATTTCATGTACGTACCTGCGCCGGGCTTTTTGCGCTTACGGGACACGACGGCGTTGAGGCTGATCGCCCGATCAGGCACGGACGGTGCGCTCAGTTTCAGCACCCTTTGCTGATGAGCCGGGGCTATTCTCTTGTAAGTCACGGCTGAACAATGACAAAACAAACGAGCACCGCGCATTCCCATACGCGTTGCGTTCGCCAACATGTAAAAAATAAGCGTGCCACATGCCTATGTCTAAATGCGATTTAGCTCCGAAATGTGATGAGATCAAATAAAAAATATCGATAAATTGAAAAAAAAAAGAAAATTAAAAAAAATTGAAAAAAAGGTCTGTAGAGATGGTCCGAGGTAACAGTTGCCGGAGGCTTGAACTGATAAAACATTGGCGACATTTGCGATTTGGACCCGAAATGTGATGAGATCAAATAAAAAATATAAAAAATAAAAACAAAATTGAAAAAAGAAAATGAAAAAACATTGAAAAAAATGTCTGTAGAGATGGTCCGAGGTTACAGTTGCTGGAGGCTTGACCAGATAAAACATTGGCGGAGCTCGCGCTTTTTCCACTCTGCCCTTCGCCACGGTTGCCGACCCTTTTTTATATTATTTTTATCGTCATTTCTCTCTCGTCTTTCGTTCGGGGCAATGTCTCTCGGAGACTATATTCGTTCGATCAGTTTTGTTCGCTTGGCCTCCCTTTGTCTCGGCCGATATGGCGAGTCGAAGTATAGACAGGAAAGATTGACAGAGCGAACGGGACAGAACGAGCTGGAGAAAGAGAGGGAGAGACAAAGGAAGCGGAAAGGGCGCGGACTCGATCCCGGCAGAGCACGGACAGATTGCAATTTTGATATCCCACAGACGCGACGTCAGTTGGAGGTGACAATATTATATCGATCGCAATGCCACTCCCTTACTTTTCTCTTTGTAACGCCATTGTACGGTCGGGACTCGAGCCGAATACGAGGATAAAGGGGAATAGAAAAATAAGTTTTTGGCCACTTTGGGACCAAAGCAATAGTGGCGGCGTCGAGGGACCATCTCGTACACACAAGATAAAAATAATAATAATAATAAAATATAAAAATGTAAGTTGTGTGAAGGTTCCGATTGGGTGAGGTATGAGAGCAATAGGAAGAGGCCTTTTTAGCTCTTATAAAAATTCGAGAGATAAATTAAATGTGGGTGGAAATAAAATTTGGGCGGTATTTGTAGGGTATAATATAAAGTGGAATAGAAAATAAGTTTCTGGCCACTTGGGGACCAAAGCAATAGGAAGGGGCCTTTTCAGCTCTTATAAAAATTCGAGAAATAAATTAAAAGTGCGTGGAAATAAAATTTGGGCGGTATTTGTAGGGAATAATATAAAGGGGAAAATAAGTTTTTGGCCACTTGGGGACCAAAGCGATAGTCGCGGCGTCGAGGGACCATCTCATAGACGCGTGATAAAAAAATTAATAATAACAAGATATAAAAGTAAATTGTGCAGAGGTTTCGAATGGGAGAGGTATGAGGGCAACTGGAAGGGAACTTTTTGGCTGTTACACACATGCGGGAAATTTTTTTTTTTTCAAATGGGTGTAACTTAAATTTGCGCACAACTTGTGTTGCTAAAGAAGGTTCGTGTACGAGAAAAAAAGTTCGATAATTGTTGGTCTCCTCCCGGAGAAACCTTTGTGAGCGGTTGAGAAAAAAAGGGGAAGAAATGAGCCAATTACATTTACAGAATAACAAAAAAAAAAATTGTTTTTGAAAATGAGTGTCAAGATGCTTGAAATGTATCCGCTGCTGTGTGAAAACCGTCGGTTAGGAACTTCAAAGTGTAACTAAAAGTTAGCTTCATAGCTGCAAATTTTTTACATTAAGACTTTCCTTTTGAATACAATTTTCAGTGAAACAATAAAATGCATATACGTCATAAAATTTGACACCTAGACAGAAACTCCAAAAATCCATCACACAGCAATGAGATACACATCTAAATAAAAAAAAGTTCCATTCCTTCCCATCACTTTCGGTTTTCCCAAATTGATATATCAATTTTTGCCCATCATCAATAAAAACATATCCTCCGTGACGCGTTGCATGAGAAGGCAATATCCCCGATGGAACTACAAATCGGACTCCCCTCAAAGAATCCCCGTCATAGCGGATTTCGTCTCGGGAGATTGGACGAGGAGGGGGGGGGGAGGGGGGTGGGGGTGGCGTGCATGATTTCGCAGCTAATGCCGAGTGCTCGATGATATATCTGCTCACCTGTCTTTTCTCGTGATATCCCGGGGAATGCGTCGGTTTCCTTGAGCTGGGCGCCGAACATTGCCCTTATCCTATTAGCACGGGCGATCATGCCTTCGTCATGCAGAACCGATACGGCGCTGAGCGCCCGCTGATTCACGGTTTCTTTATTGCCGCCGGCGCCGCCCCGTCTGAAGGGTCTTACGGGCGCCCGAACTATCGAGGGCGCAGGTCCACGCGATCTATATCGATCGTTAGCGAATCCTCCGGAGCTCGAGTGAATCCGGAGGGTGTCGTTCGCGTGTACCGATCCGCCTAATCCCGATCTGAGGCTGTGGGTCCGATTAATGTGCACGAGGACACCGGGCTTGAGGGGCCAGCGTGGCGCAGGTGTTGGATGCAACGACGAAGGAGGACTCCCTCCCTCGTGGGAGCGCGACGACTCCGTCGGACTCGGTGGACCACCGTCCGGACTAATGTTTCGAGCGATTAAAAAAAAAATTGATTTTTTGTTTTTTTTTAAGGGCCGATCAAACGGATAGGGACAGCGCGGCGAAAACTCAATTTTCCAATAATTTTTGGACACCCCAATTTGGCTCGACGATAGATCTGGATTTTCAACCCTTTTGTCTCACACGGAGAAAAATAGTTCTGCTTCTCTAACAAAATGTAGATCGTTAATAATTTATTGTTGTGGCAGCAAAAATATTCGGCTGTTACAGCAAAATAATTGTTGCCAGAGCAAAATATTTGCTGCCACAACAAAATATTTTGTTGTCCCTATGTTAACCAGCTAAATCCGTTATGGTAACAAAATTCTTGTTGTCCCAACAATTTTTTTTTCTGTGCACTTATCATCACCGCCACCGTCCAAAAGTGACTGGAAAATTAGGTTTTGTACCGTTATCCCGTTTTGCCCCACTGTCCCATTTTTACCCCGCTCTCCTGTAGAGTAGAACCTCGATTATTCGAAGCTCCGTTCGCCGAAGTGTCTGTTATCCGAACTGCGACGTCCTTTATCCGAATTTTTGTTGTCGGAGCCCGATGGCAAAAAATGTCGATGTTGGTTCGTCGTCAAGCGAAACTTCTATCGCACATCTGTACGTTGCACGGCTCGTCGGATTTTCACGCAGCATAGTTCGTTCCCGGGTAGCGCAAAAAATTGGTTATTAAAAAGCGATCTCAATGGGTTCCGTACGTCCGTCTGAACGCTGTGCGGAAGTTACCGCCCGTCCAAAAAGTTAACTTTTGGACACAGGGTAGCGCAATGGAACAGTAGGCAAAACTCAATTTTCCAATAATTTTTTAAGGCCCCAATTTGACCCGATACATCCGGATTTTCAAACCCGTTTGGCCCCACTCACCACCGCCACCATCCATAAATTATTGGAAAATTACGTTTCGTCCCATAATATTTTTTTGTCCCGCTGTCCCATTTTGCCCCTCTCTCCTCTATAGTTACCATCCTGACGAACATATGCAACCCGTTTAGATAACTTTTTCATACCCGATGTCTTTTTTCGCTACCTGGCGCGAGAGATATTCAATATGTGGGCATTTAAAAAATTATTTGAGTGATTAAATAACAGTTTTAACTTCAACGAGCAAATACAATAATACAATAAAAATAATGTTTTTACGGTGAAAAAAAATTTTACATTTCTTCAAACCGAGACGGGCACATCTTCAGCTTCCGTTTTGACGTTTTACGTAAGTATGCCATTTTTCGTCTTCGGATTTCCATCATCCGAATAATCGTTAATCCGAACTGGGCTTGATTCAACCGAGTCGGATAATCGAGGTTCTACTGTAATTATAATTTGGAAGAGAATTTTTTTTTTCGTTCTTGCAAGTTAATGTTATTCGCCCGCGGCCTTATCTCCATCTCCTATAGCATAATTTCTTTTACCGGAGCTTACATCAGCTTACACATACTACCCAACACCCGGATTATCTACACCGCATGCCTCCGTTACCTCTGCACCTTGGATTTATCATACGTTCTCGTTGCGCCCGACTACCTTTACCCCTTTCGCTCCGAGATTTGCTTCGCGTCCGCAAACAACCCTCATTATTACAGACCGGGAAGCAAACAAAATTTCGGACAAACTTTTCGATGATGCAACCAACAGTTCTTACTGGCTCGGACACCAATATTGTCGACGGAAGCGAATAATATTTGAACGAAATGACTTCCTAGTCGTAAAAAATAAAAATAAATTTCGACGTCCATGAACCCGGGCGTTCGGCATCCAACAAAAATTCCTTTTTAAGTGCATTCGTAAATTTCAAAACCTTAAGCTAATTTTTTTTTTTTTTAGTCAGGTAAGCGGCCCAGTTTCCGCCATCTTCAATTGTTAAAGGGGACTTTTTATAAAAAATGTATGTATCACGGGTAAACCGCTCTTAACATGCCGTCAATTTCGTTTGTATTTAACGTATACATTGAGAAAAAAAAATTAGTTGGATTAACCAGAAGTCGCGATGACATACGTTCAAAGTTGTCATTTGTTTGGTACAAATAAAGCATTGATTTGTTAAATGATTATTTGCTTAAATTTCTTCAAAATTTGCCGATTGAAACAAACATATTTGTCGGACCAACAAAATACACCTTTGAACGTATGTCACCGCGCATTTGCTTAATCCAACCATTTCTTTTTCTCAGTGTACTGGATTTATTATTAGTATCAATTGCAACTGATGGCGGTAACTGGGACAGCGGCGGAAACTGGGCTGTTTATCGTAATATTTTTGGAGCCGCTACGGCAATAATAATTACGAAAATTTTCGTGAATGCGTTCGACGTCCTACCAAATATCCTTTCTAAGCGCATTAGTAAATTTAGGACCCATCGGTTGATTTTTTGAATTTAAATAACGATCAAACGGCTGAGGAACGTTTGTTCGGTCAAAATAACTCTCGCGAGTTTCCTTCACCCGAAATAAATGTCATACGACATTAATTGCGACCGGCGAGGTCTTCTTCTGTTATCGAATTTCAGCGGTACGTTTTGGGCTCTCCCGGGTTTCGGTTTGGACTAAAATACACGCGAGATTCGACGCTCCCCGGTGCAATGGAAATGTCTTGGAATGGTTACGTTCACATCGAACTCACCAAAAGACACTTCACACCCAGAAAAAAAATTATTTGACGGCCACCGTTTATTTGGTTTAAGTGAAATACTTATTTGATTTAAATAAATATTTATTTGATTTAAATAAATATTTATTTGATTTAAATAAATATTTATTTGATTTAAATAAATATTTATTTAAATCGTATAAATATTTTACTTAAACCAAATAAACAGTGGCCGTCAAATAAATTATTTTTCTGGGTGCAGAAGACACCTCAAAATGTTTTCTTTTATTTTTTTATTATAAACAATTCTGGATCCGTTGCCTCAAGAAATCATTTTTTTTATCTTGATCACTATTCGCGCGAAGGCTTAAGAAAGTTTGATCGATCGCAGTAACTGGTAGATTTGGAGCACCGGAAATGAATATCGTGGGTCATTAATTGCGCCCGGCGAGCTCTTCTTCTGTTATCGAATTTCAGCGGTACGTTTGGAGCGCTCCCGAGATTCGGTGCGGAGTAAAATACACGCGATACGACGCTCCGCGGTGCAATGGAACCGTCGCGGAGCGGTTACGTATAGCGGCCGAGCCAGAAGGCACATCGAAAAATTATACCTTTACAGCGAACTGGAAAATCCGAGCACGGGATTCTGGCGAATGGCCAAGCAAAGCGCGTTCCACCGTGAGCTCGCAGGCAAGATGCTGAAAGTCCGGGCAATTGTCCCTCAGCTACCATACACACCGGCATCGCAGCCACCCTTTCCGTCCGCACCCTCGAATCCAAACCCCCCTTGCACAGACACACGAACACGGGAGCCGCATGAAGAATTACAGTTGGAAAAGTAAATTCTCCGGCGGTCCGGGTTGGCCGATGAAACGCACGGCTTTCGGCTATTATCTCATGTAGCACCGCAAGTGTTTCATGTTCCGTACGTGTTTGGAATATCTTTCGAACGGCAGAAGAAGAAACCCCCCCCCCCCCCCCAAAAAAAAAAGAAAAAAAATCGGCTAGATACGAAACACATACATACAGTAAAAGCCCAGTTGTGTATGCTCGATTCACAACTCTATCCGCCCGCTCCGCCGCCCCCGCCCGGTAAAACTCAACCGGATACTGATAGCAACGCCCGAGGCGTTGAAGTAGTTTGGAAAAGCGGATGTTAAGCCAGGTAGACGTGCGGTGGCGAGTAGTTTGTAGTTTAAAGTGTCTTGGATCGATAGTCGTACGCGGATAGCCGAGAGTGAGGAGTCAGGGAGCATAATTTCAACCGTACAATATATGCTCCCCCCCCCCCCCGTCACCCCGACCCTTATGGTAGTCCTTGTGAATAGGGCTCACTTCGCATAAGTTTCAGAGAAATGAGAGGGAATTGCAAACACTTCTCGATGGCACAAAAATCTGAAAAAAATCAAGCATGTTAAAGATGGTGCAAGGATTAATTTCTGCATGATAATAACTCCGAAATGTTATTAACAAATTGATCAAAAATAAAATTGTTCAACAAATCTCCCAGAAACATAAACATTTTTTTAATGAAAATTATTCGTTCATTTTTTTTTTAATGCGCATGAATTTTTTCAGATTTTTTTAAATCACTGAGTTTTGTGACTTTCTACACGTTTTTTGCATGGCAAAACAAATTCAAACGTATTCAGAAAAGTGAACGAAGCCTTCTCACAAAAAAAGTTAGGTTTCCGGGAGATTTTTTTGGATAATTTCACATTTAATTATTTTTCATGAATTTGTTAATAACATTTTTGAATTATTATTATGTAAAAGTAATCTTTTCAGCACCTTTAATGTGCCTCATTTTTGTCAGACTTTTATATCATCCAGAAGTGTTTGCAATTTCCTGTAAATTCTGTGAAACTTATGCGAAGTGAACAGTATTCGCAAGGAGTACCTTAAGCGTCCTGAGTAGTAATTTAGGTGGAAGTAGGAGGCAGAGCGGCAGCAGGAAGTGAGGAACTAGCCGGAAGCTTTGGTGTACACATGCATAGACATTAAAGTGCAAGCTTTATCGTGGCGTTTAAATCCTCCAGCTCGTGAGGAAGCGGAGGTGGAAACTTGGTAGGTGGACTGACGCGATTTGCGCAGAAGAGCCCGCGAAATTAGGGGACGCAGTGGTACAAGCGGGGCAGTAAAATCTCGCGCGAACGGATCGAAAGCCTTCGAATTAGTCGTTCGTGCAGCGCGGAAGATTCCTACGATCGTTTGTGAGCAAACAAATTAAGCGCGTCGGAGCGGAGTGCGAGCGATCGTGGCCAAACATAAACGCCCCATTGGCCCACCGCGATCGCAAATATGACGGATCGAGCGAAATGCTCGCATACCCCGGGCACTCCGGGGAGTTCAACCACTTATGTACTTATAGGATCCTACATAGCCAACGCCATTGTGCTCGATGCATCGTGTGTACCTAATGCCGAGAGTCCTCGAGCCTTTGTAACGCACCTCTCTCGACGGGCTATCATTAACTCCACCCTTCATAATCACTATACCGCTGCCGCACGAGTTAACGGTATTGTTCACTTCCGGTGTGTTTCGCGGAAAGTTCTTTGACGCCTCGATGATATATATTGTTTTGCCAATTTATGAAAACAGTATGATAATAACAATGGTAACAATATTGATCATAAAAATAAATGGAAAAGTTAATATTATGAATATGTTCATTGCTGATAATTCCCAAATTTTTGTGTACCCGAAATGTCATTGATATTATTATTATAAATTAATATTTTATTATTAGTCCTCGAGCATTTGTGACGCATTCTCGACGGGCTATCATTAACTCTACATTTCGTAATCGCTATACCGCTGCGGGATGAGTTAACGCACCCAGAAAAAACATTCATTTGACGGCCACCGTTTATTTGGTTTAAGTACAATATTTATTTGCTTTAAATAAATAATTATTTCATTTAAATAAATATTTACTTAATTGAAATAAATATATATTTAAATCAAATAAATTATTTTTCTGGGTGCGGTACTGTTCACTTTCGGTGTGATTCGCGGAAAGTTCTTTGACGCCTCGATGATATATCGTTTTGCCAATTTATGAAAACAGTATAATAATTATAATAATAATAGTAACAATATTGTGAATATAGTAACAATAATATTATGAATATGTTAATTGCTGATAATCCCTACATTTTGGTGTACCCGAAGTGTTATTGATACTGTCACGGCCGAGAATATTATTGATATTATTATTATAAATTAATATTTTATTATTAGTCCTCGAGCATTTGTGACGCATTCTCAACTGGCTATCATTAACTCTGCACTTCATAATCACTATACCGCTGCGGGACGAGTTAACGGTATCGTTCCCTTCCGGTGTGTTTCGCGGAAAGTTCTTTGACGCCTCGATGATATATCGTTGTGTGAATTTATGAAAACAGTCTAATAATAATAACAATAACAATATTAATCGTAAAAACATTAATAATAAAAATAAATGGAAAAATTAATATTGCGAATATGCTAATTGCTGATAATCCTCGAATATCCGTGCCCCCGAAATCGTATTGCTGTTATTATCGATATTATTATTATAAGTACGTTTTATTATTAACGAGATTGTAATTATAGCGAATTTATTCAACCGAAATTACAACGATGCATTGCAATTGGTTTGCGATTCGGAATTACGAATATAACACGACATTTTAAATAATGAAAACGAAAAAAGAAAAATTAAAATAAAAAAAAAATGGTTTCGAGTGACCGACGAGGTTTTTAGCTCGACGCTCACCTTCTTGCCGCGCCGCTGTGCGATGTATATATAACCGGCAGGAAATACCCTCGCCCTCGTCGACGAGCGTTCAGTGCGTTCTAATTGAAAATTCAGCAGTTGGCTCGAAGTACGTACGTATGTTAGCGCGGCAACGAGCCCTCGTCATTAGAGAATTCTCGAGGACTCTTGGGACTCGTTCGCGAAGCGAAAACTCAAATTTCACGCACTGTGCAGCGAACCGGAGCCCGCGGGGCGTTGCACGCTAGACCCCGTTTTCTATCTGTTGTTCGCGAAACATTCTTCGTTCCGGTGTTTTTCCGAAAGTCTCGACTTACATGTTTATTTTGCATTTTTTTGAAAAAAAAATTTCCCCGCACGACCACAACCCAGGAGCTCTTTAAACTTATCACCGACCGTTCTGTAGCAAGCAACGCCAATAATGCTCTACAAGAAGCCACACCCGATCAACAATTATTTACACACTCATCAATGACAATGGAAGAGAGCCAAGCGGTGGAAAAAAAAATGAAAAACATAGAAACGTGCACTAAAATCCACAGGAGATAAAAATAACGACGGAAGCCTCTCAACGAAAATAACAATAACGCGTCATTGTGAAATTATTATTTAAGTCGAGTACTCGGTTAAGTATATTCTAATTTTTTTTTTTTTTCGGTACTTACTGCTCTCGTTCCTCCAGCTCGACGACCCGATTACTGTCTGTGTGTTTGTTTTAGTAAGTCCAAATTAAAAAGCAGAAAAACAGAAACAAATGAGAACGCGTTAGTGAGTAATCTGGCTAACTTTCGAGCCCTTCGCCAACCGTGACTTCGAAAATCGGAATTTCTTTTTTTTGGCTTTTTTTTGCCGATTTGAAGGAAAAAAAAATTTACCGGATCTTCGAAATCATAGAGACTCGGGACAATTACATGCCAATTTTGTATATCCTAATGCATCTATGCGCTTTGTAGTCTTACGTGTGAATGATTTTACGAAAATCAAAGGGAGCTCGGCTCAACGTTACACTTAGGTAGACAATTTTACAGTACGGGTGAACAACTGCGGATCCGAACGGGACATTTATGGCACATGAAATCGTGAATCCTCGATTTTGTTTGTTGTTGTTTTTTTTTTCACGCGGATTCACGCCATCATTCGGCGCACGTTAACCCTCCAAATTCGGTGATGTCCCAAAAATATATATATATGTATATTAGCAAAACCATTTTTAAAAAAACCTTAATCGAAAGGAAAAAACTGCCGTGGCCCAAAACTGATCCGATTTGGAGGGTCGCAGAGGAAGAAGCGGGGCAAAACGGAACACACAATTGTTTCTCACCACTTCCGTCTCCACTCGATATGAACATACATGGGCCATATTCGCCACTTTTACCCTAAATAAACTTTTTCTTAAAAACTTCATCTTAAAAAATTAACTGTCTGCCGATGACCTACACTTTCGAAATATTTCACGTTGCATCGTCTCTTGTAGGAATTGCGTACCTCTGAATATTGAGATACACTGTAAAAAAAATCGTATGTAATTTACCGGACAGGACGTTTTTATGCAAAAACTGGTATATTAAATTTCACGTGTAATTGTGACGAAAAATTTATGTTCAGTGTATTGAAAAACATGAAAGTGATGATTGGACGGTGCCGAAAAGATTGATTTTGCATAATAATAATTCCTTATATAATAACTTCTTTTTTACGAAAACGATTTGTTAATTTTTCTGAATACGTAACAATTTATCAGAATTTCGTGTAATTTTTGAAAATTGCGATTTTGGTTAATATTTAAAAAAACGTAATTTTAAAAAATTATATAATATTCTGAAAAAAATGCATACGTATTCAAAAAGATTAACAAACTGTTTTTATGTGAACAAAAATTAAGGTACCGGGAGTTTTGTTGAACAATTTTTTTTCCATTTATTTGTTCATTTTGGAATGATTACTATGCACAATCAATATTTTCAGGACCTTGCATCTGCTTGATTTTTTTCAGATTTTTATCCCATCGAGAAGTATTTGAAATTCTCTCTCAATTCTCTCTGAACTCACGTGAGGATGAACTGTCCACTACTACTACCTTAATGTACCACTTTTTGCATAGAAACTTCCAGTCCGGTATGTTATATTTACAATATTTTTTTTACAGTGTACCGTCAACATCACGTATATTTTTTTTTTATTTACATCCCTCACAGGTACCCGAGCGGAAATTTTCGAGCGGCCTGACAAGGCCTTATCAGGACCTAGTCAGGACGCCGACGTAACGCTCGAAAATGTCTACTCGGCTGCCCGGTTCTATAAATTTTCCAGTTTCCCACGGATTTTAGCTTTGCCCAGTTTTTCCCCGCAGCGTATTCGAGTCCGATGATAACGCACGCCCTCCGTCGATTCGAGATATGAAACTTGCATGCATCTCGAACTTATCCATTATGATCAATTATAAACATAATTATAGTCGAGGTCGAGCGAAGCATGCGTGATATATATATATATATATATATATGTATACAGTATATTGTTAAGTTAATATATGATCGTCGTTCGAGAAAAACTACTTTGCCGATGCGGAAGTTAATCATACTTTTCGCTCTGCCCTGTCGTGCGCGAATCCCGAGTTTTATGGAAGAACAGAGAACGAGAGTGCAAACAATCGCTCACTCATGTATGTTGTTTTTTCAGTCCAGGTAGCGAGCGTTTGTTATGCAGTGATTACCCCTTCCCCCCCCCGAGTAAGCACCGACGATGCGCCACGCTTTATCTGTGAGAACCACCGCGATAATGGTGAAAGTACAACAAGTGCGGAGAAGCGCGCAGCGTTTAATATGAAGCACGTATGAGAAAATAATGCGAGTTCAGCTTCGTCAAAGTCAGCATTGCATGCCGGGGCGGTTCGAGTCCGGCCCGGTTGCTCGGAGCTATTCTGGTCCCTTTTCTTCAACATCGTAACTGCGAACCCGTTAATTTCTGACGAGAGATCGGCGCTCGGCTGTATTCGTAGCTGAATTAATTCACGCGCGACTTAACCGCGCGCACCGCGGCGAAAATCGCATCTACCACGTCATAGCGGCGGGGCGCTCGCAATTCCGTTGTTCGTTCGGGGGGATTCCCGTCGCCGCAGCATCAACATACTGAACAATTAATCCTCGGAATCCCGATCGTGGGAACTCGCGCGGTTCTGAAACGGCGCTTAATATTCCGCCGATGGAAAAATATAATTCGCCTTTCTCGAAACGACGGATGGATGAACATGCGAAATGCGTCGATGACGACTTGTTGCGACGATGAGCGAATGCGCGGGGAGTTTGTATGTATGCAGTGTACGAGATTTACAAACAAAAAATATTGAAAAAAAAAAAATGGTACTTACATTTAGCCTGGGTTCGCTTCCGACGACAGATCAACCAGATGACGACGCTGCAGATTATTATCGCCAGGAGTATGACCATTGCCACTATTATCACGATTATGAGCAGATCGCCTTCCAGCTGGAGCCACCATGGAAGGTTGCCTGAAATCACGTAATCACGAAAAAAACGCGTGAAATTGTAGCACTTGCGTTCCTTCAGGTCCCCAAAGGGGACTCTATGCAACCAAATAAATGCAAATTATTAATAAACTTCGAATATGAATAAATTCGAATTAAGGAATTTCGAATATGAATAAATTCGAATTTATCAGTTTCGAATCTCACTAAATTCGAATTAATGAAGTTCGATCTTATCAAGAAATTTAGAGATGGCTGAAGGAAACCGGCTGCATTTTTTTTCGACATAGTCCAATAATCAATAATTAATCATTCATGTACCAACAGGGGCGATAAAAATAGAGTTTTGAGAAAAATTAGAGTAAATTATGAATTTAAATGAATACGATTTAATACATTTCGAATCTAAATGAATGTCAATGAATAAACTTCGACCTTATTATGAAATTTAGAGATGGTTGAATGAAACCGGATACGTTTATTACGATATAGTCCAATAATCAATAATCAATAAATGACGGGCCAAAACGGGCGAAAAAATGAGAATATTGACCAAAAAATGAGTAATGATGAAGGAATACGTAATGATCAACTCGTAAACTAATGGTGAGTAATTTTTCGATATCCTTCAGCGAGCTCCGAATCCCCAATAAAGAAATATTTGTCACATGCATGTGGTTCAACAAATATAGAGAAAAGTTTCATAAATAAAAAACGATCTACGCAAGATTTTCGCCACATGGGTATCAGGAATATAGTTCATTCATAAAATTCGATACAACGATCGGAAGCAAATAATCAGTTACAGGAAAATGTAATAAAAAAATAAAAGGTGATACTAAAAAAAAAAGAGAAATGAATAATGTTGAACGATCTTTATTGACGTCGAAAAACTTACTGTCGCGTCCGTGGCGAGCTGGGAAAAAGTATATCGAGTCATTGAAAAATCGTCTCATCTGAATGAGAACCGCACACCAAGTCACAAACAATTTGTCGTGCTGTTTTTTGTAATCCAAATATATTCAGGGAGACGTGTAGAGCTTACCGGGTACGCCACGTTCACAGGGAACGGAGAAGTCGATGGTATTGTTCGCGATGCATTTGTATGTGCGAAAATTCGTGATCGATGTGTCGAGGCGCAGATATCCCTTTCCGTCCCGAACCTCTCCGACCTGATCGAGTGTGTCGTTGTCGCTCTTCACCGACCAAGTGAAACCGCACTCCTTGGGATTCGCTGTTGCCGAGCAGACCAAATAGTATTCCCCGTCTATTCGTTCCTCGTCTATTCTGCACTCGGGTTTGACTGTGGTCGACGAATAAAGGGAGTTACGGAAAAAGAAAAGTAATGAGTACAACGACGTGTAGTCACTAAAATTACACGTGAAAACATCTACGGGTGGTTTTAGGATCGAGTAAAAATTAAATAAACGTTCGGCCATCTGCCAGACTGATGAAGGAGGTTGAAACGCTTTCACACTAGTCAAAAGAGTGTTACATATTAAAGTCATTTATACAAACTTTTGCGCATCTATTGATTATAGTGTATGGTTATTTGTATTACAGCAGATGGCCTTAATCTAGAAAAACATTAATTGCAATGGATTTACAAAAACATTAACTGGTTTGTGTTATTTTTCGAAAAGGTACATATTCGTTCGGTTTTCTTAAAGAATAATCCGTAGTTTATTCTCAGTTTTGATGTATGACGGCTCATTCTCTTCCTTGAAAGATGGTCTACGAATTTACCATCGACAGTATTCTATAGTATTTTCTTGTTTAAAAATTACAGCCATTTGTTTATCCATCGACGAAATCCCTTCGGAAATAAACCGCTGTCATTTGTAAACGGCAAAGAGTATCGAATGTCTAGATGGTGAATTCATCAAAATCGGGCAAAAATTGCGGATTATTCATTGAAAAAACAAAAAGACAAAAAAATGCCACATTTTTAAAGGTGTTTATACAAACTTTTAGACGTCTATAAATTATAGTGGATGGTTATTTGTATTACAGCGGGTGGCCTTAACCCAGAAAAAAATTAATTGCAATGGATTTGCAAAGATGTTGACTGGTTTGTGTTAATTTTCGAAAAAGGTACATGTTCGTTCATTTTTTTTTTTTTTTTCAAAGAATAGTCCGCAATTTTTGCCTTGATGTATTACGGCTCATTCTCTTAGTTGGAAGATGCCCTACGAATTCACCATCTAGATATACGATAGTACTTTTTGTTAGAAAATGACAGCCATTTGTTTATTCATCTACAAAAATCCTTCATGAGCAAACAGCTGTCATTTGTAAACAAAGAATAGTATCGTAAATCTAGATGGTGAATTCGTAGATCATTTTTGAAGGAAGAGAAGGAGCCGCAGTACATAAAAATCGGACAAAAATTGCGGATTATTCTTTCAAAAAACCGAACGAATATGTACCTTTTCGAAAACAAGCCAAAACCAGTTAACATTTTTGCAAATCTATTGCAATCAATATTTCACTAGGTTAAGGACATCTGCGGTAACAAAAACAATCATCTACTATAAGCAAAAGATGCCTACAACTTTGTATAAACGACTTCACAAATGTGGCATTCATTTAACTAGTCTGAAGTGCCTCCAACTTTAATGTAACGTCGACCTTTCAGAGTCAACGTCTTCGCCGGAGAGGTTTTCACCAGGTGATTCTGACCGTAATACTTCTCGAGGACACTTTCGCTCGAAAGTTCCGTTAAGGATGTTTTCACATGAAAATGCCATTACGAAGTGGCGCGACAACTTACACAGAACGTTCAGATGGGTGGTGATGTTACTCTCGCCGTGACGATTGTGAGCTTGGCATATATAAGTGCCGTTGCTGCGCCTGGGCACTTTCGCCGTGAAAACGTGTACAGCGTCCGTCGATATGACTTCGCTGGATCCCTCGCGAAACCATCGAAACATCGGCTCCGGTTCGGCGACGGCGGTGCACTCGACGCTGTCGGGTATGTAGTCGACGATAACGTCAATTATCTTCTTCGAGATGGTCATGTTCACCGGTGGAACTGCGAACGGAAAAATTGTTACAACCGAAACAGGGACGATTGCGAGAGCTTCGTAAACGTAATGGTCGCTATCTTCGATGGGGAAAACAATCGCTTTATTATATGTCGAGACGATTGGCGTTCGTCGATATAGTGTAACGATAGAAACGCGTTCATAAAAATAAGGATTCCGATGCCGTAAAGTTAGCCGTACAGGCCAGCGCTGGCACAGCTGCCCAACTT
Source organism: Ichneumoninae sp. A BG-2022a (assembly GCA_030522665.1). Taxonomy (NCBI): domain Eukaryota; kingdom Metazoa; phylum Arthropoda; class Insecta; order Hymenoptera; family Ichneumonidae; species Ichneumoninae sp. A BG-2022a. The sequence continues at coordinate 21,758 of JAPYZC010000941.1, forward strand.
GGCAGGTACCATTGTGTTTGATGTTCAAATTGCTGATAGCCGTTTCCTTATAAATTGATCTTTAGTCGGTAATTCGCTATATTCGAAAGACCGGAAACTAACGTGGGGGTTATGGATCATCGTTTTTGTAAACCGAACTGCCATATCCATGTCCATTTCCACCGGCCATTTTACCTCGACGGGAATACACCAAAAGAAATTGCATAAAGTCATCTTGAGTCATCAAGTCTGATTCATGAGTCATGAAGTCATGAAGTCTGATTCATGAGTCATGAAGTCTGATTCATGAGTCATGAAGTCTGATTCATGAGTCATGAAGTCTGATTCATGAGTCATGAAGTCTGATTCATGAGTCATGAAGTCAGATTCATGAGTCATGAGTCATGCAGTCATGAAGTCCGATTCATGAGTCATGAACTCATGAAGTCTGATTCATGAGTCATGAAGTCTGATTCATGAGTCATGACGTCTGATTCATGAGTCATGACGTCTGATTCATGAGTCATGAAGTCTGATTCACGAGTCATGCAGTCTGATTCATAAGTCATGAAGTCTGATTCATGAGACATGAAGTCTGATTCATGAGACATGAAGTCTGATTCATGAGTCATGAAGTCTGATTCATGAGTCATGAAGTCTGATTCATGAGTCATGACGTATGATTCATGAGTCATGACGTTAGTTATGTCGCTGGTTCGGCAGATATCATTGTATTTCATCTTTAAATTGCTGAAAGTCGTTTCCTTTTGAAACTTGATCTTTAATAGGTAACCCGTTATATTCGAAAGACCAGGAAAAAAAGTGGCGATTATGGATAACCGTTTTTGTAAAACGGACTGCCATATCCGTATTTCCACCATGCTATTTTACCTCTAAAGGAATACACAAATAAAACTACCCGAGGTTCTCATGAGTCATGACGAGCTATCTAGTTACGTAGGTGCATCGGCGGCAACCTAACTCCGCAGATATCATTGTGGTTCATGTTCTAATTGCTGGTAGCCGTTTCCTTTTACGATGAACTTTAGTAGGTAACCCGTTATATTCGAAAGACCCGAAACAAAAGTAGTAATTATGGATCACTGTTTTCGTAAATTGGACTGTCATAGCCGTGTTTCCACCATGCAATTTTACTTCGAAAGGAACACAAAAGACAACCGCGTAACTTGCATCCAAGATAAGTTTTACCGACCGGGTAAGTTAGACAAAGCACAAACGGGTAAGTTGGGTCGACCTTTTCTGGGAGTCCGTCTACCTGCATGGCGGGGAGACAAAAAAACCTTCCATTTTGTTACTTCCTTATCAAGTCGTTCCTGCTCCAAGTTTTTGCCAACCAAGAGAGTGGGCAAGTACTAAGGCAGACAGTGGAGAATCCAACTTATCCGGTCGCGCTTAAATGGTTTGCAGACCTGGGCGAATACCCTAAATACTTGAAGTACAAATTAATTTATCAAGTACTTGAAATACTGAGCGCTGGCTAGTTCTTCAGTACTGTCGTATTGAGTACTGTCAGGACTAAATTCCTGAAGTTCTGAATAGTAGACACGGACTCAGTACTGGACACCTCAATACGTACTTCAAGTACTTAGTGTATTTGCCCAGCTCTGTTGGTAGCCGAGTAGAGAATCCAACTTACCCGGTCGCGCCTAAATGGTTTGCAGACCTGGGCAAATACCCTAAATACTTGAAGTAAGTATTAATTTATCAAGTACTTGAAGTACTGAGCGCTGGGTAGTTCTTTAGCACTGTCGTATTGAGTACTGTCAGGA
>JAPYZC010000942.1:0-31342 GCA_030522665.1 Ichneumoninae sp. A BG-2022a
AAACGAAACATTAATTCGCACTCTGTATCTCCGTACGAAAATTACCCCGCAATGATCGCTTGCTACGTAGTCGTGAATTATTTGCGCCATTATCGCAAAGAATTGACGCAACGTTTGTTTGCAATTTGCGAAATGCTGACAAGGTCGTCTCGACTCGATGCATCACCTCGAAACTTCGTTTTGTCAACCCTCTAATTATTATCATTATTGTTTATAATCATCCAAGTCCGTGGAAAATCGAACGGAACGCCGAAGCAGATAAAATTGTGCTAATCGTATCGAAAGATAACTAAAAAAAAACAAAAAACAAAATGCAGAAAAAAATAATAATAAATAAATGACCGAACACGAATTCGCACTCTATCTCTCCGTACGAAAATTACCCCGTCAAGATCGCTTGCTACGTAGTCGTGAATTATTTGCGCTATTATCGTCGTAGGATGAAAACGATACGTGGGTCGAGGGAGTCCAAAGTGCGCGGTGCGATTATATATCGACTGCGATCTTCCCAAGTACCGTTTGCCGTTTGGTCGATAGAAAGAAAGAGGAAAAAAGAGGAAAGATCTTAGATATAGGAAGCGCGAATTAGATAAGTAAGCGTCGAGGAGTACATCGTGGTAAGCACACTTCGCTATGGAACGCAGAAATGCATCGGATGGTTGGCCGGTGAGAGAATCGGACTCCATACGCACATACGTATATAGTTTTACGGGTGCGTATATACATATATATGTATATACATGCATATATGTGTACTGGTATCGGTGGATTCACCGGGTCTTCCAACGCACTTTCTCGGTATAATCGTATGCTATCTGTCCGCGCACTACCATGTATACCAGTTACCACTTCAGGGGTGCATGCGAGAGTGTACCGAGGCGGTTAGTTATGGCGCGTTAACGGGATACTAAAGATATCGTTTCGCGTGTTTACGCATCTATTAAAGCGTGGATAACGTACTATATAAGAGAAATCGAGATGGCTGGTTCTTCGCTCGTACACCTCTTCGTACGACAGGGCAGAGTTCGTATAACAATATAGCAGTAAAATAGTACACGGTGTGTGGAACACCGGAGCAGACATCGACGATGGAGAGGTAACAAAATACCCTTGTGCAGTCCAGATAGCAGAACGTGCAGAAATATCGAAAAACGATCTTTTCTCCCGTAAGAATCTGCGACCGCGTTTGGAGTCAAATTTACGGCATCGTGATTCGAGATGGAACAAAAAATTCTAGTCTCTTTCCGTCAATTATTTATCTTCTCATTCGGATTGATGGTGAGTTTATTATAAAAATTAAAAATTGAATAAATGAAATTCTTGCATGAAAATTATTCATTTCACTGTTGAAATATGATTTTATTTATCAATCACATTAATCAATTATCACAAAAGTGTTTGCCACATTTGTGACCCAAATTTTCAGCAACTAATGGTAGTTGTTCCTCCATGCACCTACGGCTACAGAAGGTTTACTCTTATTTGGTGTTATCTTCGATCGGTTTATTCTTTGATTGGGCACCAGCTAGATCTCGTAATCGATATATTTACAAACACACCGATAAATACGCATACCGACAAATATGCAATCGATAAATACGCATATCGATAAATATGCATACCAATAAATAAAATAGTATACTGGGTGTGAGACACCAGTGCAGACATCGAAGACGGAGAGGTAACAAAATACCCTTCTGCAGTCCAGATAGCTGAAACGTGCAGGAAATTCGAAAAAAAAAAAATGTTCACCGCAAGAATCTGCGCCCCCGTTTGGAGTCGAATTTACGACATCATGATTCGAGAAGGATTAAAAAAAATACTTGACTCCTTTCCTCGATTATTTTTCTTTTCTTTCGGATTGATTTTGATTATTAAAAAGATGATAAAAACAAACAATGAAATTCTGGCATGAGAATTACCGACATCCCATGCTAGACCTCGACCGGTTTATCCTTTGATTGGTCGCCAGTCGAATCTCGTAATCGATATATTTACAAACTTATCGACAAATACGCACGCAGATTCATGTGGTAATTTCAACATCGAATGCGGGTAAGTTGCCATTAGTGACGACAAGAATGTTGCCCGGATATCCGGACAACTTCGCGATCTCGCACAAACTAAGTTTCCACGAATCGGGCTGTTCGCTACTCTCGAGCTCGGAAAGTTCGAAAGGATCGAAGGAGTCTCTTTCATCCATGGCAGGAAAATGCCACAAATTACTTACACCGGCGCTCGAAGGAGTCGGCGAAGAAAAGTTTTGATCGGGAACGGGTGCGCGAGCGGAAGTTCGACAGAATGCTTGTACCGGTTTCTTTGACAATGAGACGACATATATAGCATGCGTATCCTTTCGCCGTCTCTCGGTCGGTCGAGAAAGTATCGAAGTTTCAATGGAGTGAACGTTCTCGACTGCCGGAAATTCGACAAAATATCCTTAAACGGGAAGCCGAGACTCTCCGGGGCTCTTTTGAGATCGACGTGGCCGACAAGTCGTTTATTCAGCGAGAAATTCTCCGGGGAGTTTCGCTGCGAGCGAGGAAAGGGGGAGCTTCTCGATCCGTGTGACCCGAGTTCGCACCGAGCGGAAACTGTATCCAATCGCCAGTTGTCCATCAATCTTGCGGTGCGCTTTCCCGCTTCGAGCCCTTTATACGTCGGTCTTGCGAGGCACCGGCCTTGCTCCTGTCTGCGGTGTCTGGTCGCTGCTCGAATCTCGGGACCAGTGAGGGATGTGCGCTGCACGCGAAACTGGGATTGAATCGACCGCAACAGTGTCCGGAGACTTCGGTCGCTATTCGTGATTACAAACTGCTCGCACACCTAACTAATTCGTCGTGGTTAATCGTGATCGGTGGATCGGAAATTGGGGACGCGTTCAGGGTGCACCGATGCTGAGTTTATCTTTAACTCTGTCAATGTGACAAAAGAAAAAAAATACACAACAAAAGAAAAGCTAAAGAATAACGTCGGAACTTACAAGTTTTATTGGGAAATGTGATTGCTGGGTGGCGCAACATCGTGCGCGGAAAACTCGAGGTGCACTCGTAAAAAGTTTATTGAAAATTGGTCAATGGTGGAATTGGCATAAGCTCTGTGAAGACTGGTGCTGATATTAGAAAATATTGTCGATTGACCATATGGCCGAGGCGTGACCATATTTTATGACCATGTCACTCATAGAGTGATATGATCAATAGTAATGAATTTATTCGATAACACCTCAGTGGTTTTTTCTGGATCATCCTACAACTTTTTAAAAGTATTTTTTATTTTGGGGATGCGTTCAGGGGGCATCGATGCCGAGTCAATGCTCAACTCTGCCAATATACAAAAGGAAAAAAACTGAAAAATAGCGTCCGTTAAAAATGTATGACTTTTATTACGGTGTAATGTGATTACCGGTTGGCGCAACATCGTGCGCGGAGAACTTACAGTGCAGCTTTAAAAAAAATGATTGAAAATTGATCGATGGTGGGATTGGAATTCGTTCTATGCGGCTAATAGTAGTAAAAAATATTATCCAGTAATACGGCTAATAGTAGTGAATTCATCAGGGAAGGCCTCAGTCGTTTTTCTTATTAATTTCTCAATCCTTTTTTATAAAAAAAAAGTTTTGTTGATAACAAAAAAATTGTAATTTCAACATTAAAAAATGTTCGTTCAATGTTCAAACGTTTTTTTAGTAGCTTTTCTTTTGAGGATGCGACAAGTGGACGGCACTTAAGTTTTCAAAGAAATTCAAGATTGGCGAGAAATCCCTCCGAGCCGGGAACAATGCCTCGTGGTGTGAGTTATGGCAAACGAAGCTACATAGAGCAAGCTAACTAGACGCAAACGGAAAACCCTCTCGGATGGATAAATTTGCCCGCTGCAAGTTGACGCTTCGCGGGACGGGACGAAGCTCTGCCACGAGACGTGTATAATCCTCTTACGGACTTTCACCCGTTCACGGGGCTTTCCGTCTGCTCGTTAGTACATCGTCCCACCGGTTCCCCTGGTGTCAAATATTTATCGACTATTATTCTGAAGAGCCCGTCCAAGTTTAGCGTAGAGCGTTCGCGTGCGTTCGAACGCGTCCTGTAAGAGCGTCGAGAGAAGCTGAATATGCAAAAAAATTTGTCATTCTTTCGACACCCATTTGCATTTTAGCAGAACCGAAAATGTCAAGGATAAAAATGGTGAATATGTCCCGGTCCACGGTTTCGTTTTATCGGCAGAATCCACACGGCTGCACAAATTTGGGTTTTTTGCAACAGGTACTGCGAATCTTTATCTGTCTCTCACGTCGGTAAATATCGACGCTGCAACTAAATCCACCCTTGTCACTAAAAAAAAAACTCCGTATTGACATCAATAAAATATTTGGGCGAAAGCTCGCAGAAAGTTCCCGCACGAACGGCTATTTGGCTGGACGAAAACTTGTTGCTCCAAAATAAACAAAAACAATCCGGCGACGTATTTTCATATTCCACGTGTGAATTCGGTGTTGACGCTTGCCAAGCACGAATTCCAGATATTTCGGGGTTGCGCCGCAACGGCGTATCGGCGGGTTTGCCGGAAGCGTCGAGATGCTCCCCAATCGTCGAAAGTGCGGGCGTTGTTTCGTTTGGTCAATGGGCGAAGAGCTCTTCCAAGTTTTGCCGCGACGTCCGTGTGCATTCAAACGCGTCCAGTAAGAGCGACGAGAGAAGCTGAATATGCAAAAAATGTGTCATTCTTTCGACACTCATTTGCATTTTGGTAGAATCGAAAATATCAAGGTGTATCCTTGATATTTACAGTAAAAAAAAGTTTGTACTTTTTACGACAACTTATTGTCCGCAAACGTCGACAATTTTTCATTTGTTAATTTTCCGATCCCACCATCCGGTTCTAGTTTTACAAACAAAAGTATCCACAAACTAAAATTGTTTATTACAAGGGATATGAAAGGACAGGTTTGTACGGTCAAACCGTAACAAACGAGTCCGGCACTTATTTTAAAAAATGATTATTCTGGAACTTTGTATTCCGATTTTGTGAAATAATATTTTTTACTGTCTAAAAGTGGTGAATATGTCGCGGTGCACAGTAAAACACATACCAACGTTTCTTGCCCACAAACATCGACAATTACTTTCAATGTTAATTTTACCAAAAAATCTTGTCCATTTTACAACAGTGTCTGTAAATTCTACAAATATTTTGTGTGAAATTAACAACAGAATAATTGGGGACGTTTGTGGACAAAACAGGTTTGTTAAATGTGCAAATGTTTTTTACTGAGTACGTGGCTTCGTTTTACCGGCAGAATCCACCCGGCTGCACTGCGTTATTTTGCAACAGGTACTGCGAATCCGCATCCGCCTGTTACGTCGGTAAATACCGACTGTGCAACTAAATCCGCCCTTGTGACCAAACGAGAACTCCGTATTGACCTCAACAAAATACGAACAACCGTGCGAGCGGCTGTTTGGCTACACGAAAACTTGTTGCTCCAAAATAAATAGCAACAATCCGACGTACTTTCATATTCCACATGAGAATTTGGTGTTGACGCTTGCCAAGCACGAGCCCCAGATATTTGGGGGATGCGCTGCAAAGCCGTATCGGCGTCTCGACGCTTCCGGCGAATCGCGGAAAGTGCGGTGTTTCCGTCTGGTCAATGGGTGCGCAATGCGGGCGTTTGTTTGCCTCGAGGAGAAATGGAATACGGTAGACGGATGTTCGCCAAAGGAGAACCCGCGGGTTCGTAGATCGGACGTGCCTAGCCACGGAATTCGGTTCTCGGTCGCGTAAACGGGTTTCCTGCCGGTCAGAAGTGCGCCGCGACGGACCGGTGCAGCGTCGGCGCCGGGCTCTCAAAGCGTCGGCAGAGTACATAGAGGGCCGGACGACGACGCCGACGGTGACCACTGCGACGTCGGGGAAGAGGCGGAGTGCCGGGGCCGACGACGAGGTAAACGGCGTAGATAGAAACGCACGGACGCATTTGCCTCGGCACGTACGTAGTTAGGTACCCTCCAACATCCCTGGGACGGCTCGAAATAGCGAGTCGCCGTGTCGCTGTTTACGCCGAGTCTGTGTGTATCAATGCAACCTGCCTGTGTGTCCACGGGCCTCCGCGAACCATTGACAACTAGGACTCGGCCGGGTCTCCTCGCCCTTTCGCCCTCTTCGCAACGATGTACTCGTAGGAATTATTAACGAGCGGACGGCGATCGGCGCTACCGGGTAGGCAAGCAATCACCACGATAACTTTTGCGTCGTACGAAATTTCGGCTTCCAAAGCTGCGTTCGCAAGCTACCAGATAATTTTTAAAAAATTGTTGGGTCAGCTTTTTGATTGAGACTAATGTTGCTAATATACCGGCAACAAACTATCTTGGTGAAATACAATAAAGTACAAGAATAGAACGTGTACATGTTTTTTTTTTTTTTTTTTTTTTTTTTTTTTGAGCAGCGCATTTTTTGCTGTCGCGACAACAAATTATTGGCCATCTATATTTTGGTCGATTAACTTGACAGGTTTGTCTGTGTGTGTTTTTTTTTTTTCACTGAAATAAATTTACTGAATTTGTTAGGCGATTTCGGAGGTTTTGTTAGTTTCGAAATGCTTTTTATTGGGTATTTCTTCTCCCGGTTACAACGAGAGAATTTTTGCCACTCAAATAAACTTACCGAATAAACTTTACGAATTTATTTTAATGCCGGCACTAAACTGTCTGTTAAGCCGACATTCAAATAAATTTACACCCAATTTAAACAAATTTATTTGAGTAAAGACATATTTTCGTCTGGCAAAAGAAGATCTATAGCGGCGAGTACAAAAGTGCTTCAACGGGTAATTCGAAGTCTCGAAAAAGAGCCCGTGAAAAATCGGCTTTATCGGTCAAATCACCGACCAGCTGGTGCGAGATTCCGAAAATTTTGTCGCGCGGTTGTATTTTCGTATCTTAATCCGCTTGAAAATGTTTTCGAAAAGTTTTGTTTTTGGATGTTCGATGCGTATTCAGAAATCCCGAGGGTGGCCGCGAGATTTACTGTAACTGCATCGCGACGCACAAATTGTTATAACACGTCCGTATAACGGAGCGTCGCGGTGACTTAAATCGTTGCGCGCTCGTCGCGCCCTCACACACTCTAATTCTTGGCGAGTGAGAGAACTCGCGGGGCTTCATAGTAGGATAATATTACGTTTATAAGAGCGTCCCGTTGGGCGAGCGTTGATTCGATACGACGAACGACGAGGAGAGTTCTGAGAGTGGCGCCAACCAGCCGGTCTCCTCAGACCTGCTCTCAATTCCGTTGCACTCTCGGTGCGTGAATGCGTGCATGCATAGCTTCTTTGGTGCACGTGAACATTTAATCCCCGCACCTATACCGTATTTTCTCGCGGACCAACGTCGCTCCCTGCGCTGCACTCTCCTGGACGTATGGTTTCGTCTTATTTTTAATTCAATCGGTTATGCAGGTCGACGGTGTTATGGTGCAACTCAGCTATATTGTGCATTGTTGTAGAAGTGAAGAAGCTTTGTTTTCACCACTGCTTTTTTTCTCGAGATTTTCATGAAACATTTTAAAAATGGCGCAAAGTAATTTACACATGATTTTCCCATTTCCTACAATGTTGTGCATACCTTTCTCTGTGAGAAAGTTTGCTATGGGCAAAATTGTAATATTGTAATATTTTTTATTCAATAGACTGTGCAGATATATTGTGCATTGTCGTAAGAATTGAAGAAGTTTCGTTTTCAGCACTGTTTTTTTTCGAGATTTTCGTTAAACTTTTAAAAAAGGTGCAAAGTAATTTGCACATGACTTCGACATTTCCTACAATTTTGTGCATACCTTTCTCTGTGAGAAAGTTTGCTATGGGCAAAATTGTAATATTGTAATATTTTTTATTCAATAGACTGTGCAGGTCGACGGTGTTATAGAACTCAGATATATTGTGCATTGTTGTATAAGTGACGAAGCTTTGTTTTCAGCCCTGCTTTTTTTCTCGAGATTTTCATTAAACATTGTAAAAAGGCGCAAAGTAATTTACACATGACTTCCACATTTCCTACAATTTTGTGCATACCTTTCGGTGTGAGAAACTTGCTGTTGGCAAAATTGTAATATTGTAATATTTTTATGCAGGTCGACAGTTTTATAGTGCAACTCAGCTATATTGTGCATGGTTGTAGAAGTGAAGAAGCTTCGTTTTCAGCACTGTTTTTTTCTCGGGATTTTCATTAAACATTTAAAAAAGGTGCAAAGCAATTTGCACATGACTTCCACATTTTTACAATTTTGTGCATACCTTTGCATGTGAGAAAATGTCCTATGGGCAAAGTTATAATAATGTAATATTTTTTATTCAATCGGCTATGCAGGTCGACGGTGTTAGACTATTTGAAGTACTCGATTTTAATTTCGATTGAAATCTCGATTTTTTCTCACGAAAACATAGCTTCCTCCATGCGGAAACAAAATACTGTACATTTTTTCCGATGGGCCAAATACCCTCTCGATGTATATCCAGCTTACGTTTTCTCAGTGGCTCGCATGCGGCACCGGCGATCCAACGGTTTCTTAAATTTATTCACAACTGCATGTATGCAGCAGCCGGGTACATTGATAGACGCGAAGAGGAGAACGAAGTGCTCGTTGACCGCGGTCACGGAGCTCGGTTCAAAGTTCAAAGGACTCTGGCAATCGCACGATGATGAATTTCAATCGGCCAAAGCCACAGGAGTTTCGATCTATCGAAGTCGCAAAAAAATGTTGCGCACAGAATTTCGCTTCGAACACTCTGTAGAGACTGAATCTGCGCGAACATAGATTTTACAAGGTCCATGTGTGGAAAACATATTTCCGAGAGTACGTGCTGTTTTGATGCAGCCAACGAAGAAACGGGCTTAACCATATATAAGCCACAGCGCCTGAAACTGTACGGAAACGGGACTAACGGACGCGGAGTGTGGGCCACGCGCTCCTACGGTAGTGCCTTACAGTGGGGATAGAGGTGTAACTTATAAAGGGTTAACGTTTGTAATTCAAAGCATTTTTGCAATTTTTTTTTTTTATTTTTGTATAATTTTTTATCTAATTAACTGTTCACGTACCAAATCTTTCAACGAGGACCTAGAATTTGCCAAAACGCAACCTTTGAACGATTCCCATAACAATTTAATGTGCCAAAAAAATCCCTAAAAATTCAGAGATCTGCCTTGAAGCGTTGTTTGTACAGCATTTGTCATTTGTACAGCAAGAAATAATTTTGTAAAATCGGAATACGAAGAAAATTATTTCATAGAAATAATTTTGTTAAACAAGTGACAAACTAATTCATTTAGGTTTTAACATGACAAACCTGCCCTTTTATTTTCCGTGTAATTAACAACGTTTGTTTGTAAAACTAGAACCGGGCGGCGTGGTCGGAAAATTAACAAATAAAAAATTGTGGGTGTTTGTTGACAATAAGTTGTTGTAAAAAGTACAAACTTTTTTTTACTGTGTGCGATCGACAAAGAGTCTCCAGTACTTGAAGGGTCAAAACAGTTCGGTAGGATTAATATCGAACTGCGACGGTCCAGCGTAAACGGGTCGCGCGAAACACACGTAAAATCTCGTATTTGCAACCAATTTATCCTAATTACCATGTCGGCGATAGGTGTCATTATTGTGAGTGGTTGAATCGACCTACCCACGTTATTCCACCGACGTGTCTCACACACAGCCATAAATCTTTTTTTTTTTCACCGAGCAAAAAGCTGACTAATAGAAAGTTCTACAATCTAAGCGGCTTCGAGTCGAAGTTCAAGGAGTCTCGAGCTCGCGACGGATGCATATTGGCATGCATGAATACTGGAGTCGTGCGCAATTCCTTCCGCCGAGTTAAAAATAATGTTTGCACCACATAGGAAGCCAAGCTCAAGGTTCACACCTACTTTGATCGATTAAATCGAAAAAACAATCGCTGCTTTAATTGCGTCATCCCGACTCTGTTTAATCCAACGCTAATTCCCGTAACACTTTTCGATTGGAAATTTAATTCGTTACTTCATTTATTAAAAATTTCGCTAAAATCGAGATTTTTAATAAAATTAATAAAAGAATTTAATAAAATAAAAATTTAACAAAAATAATGTTTGCACCACATAGGAAGCCAAGCTCAAGGTTCACACCTACTTTGATCAATTAAATCGAAAAAACAATCGCTGCTTTAATTGCGTCATCCCGACTATGTTTAATCCAACGCCAATTCCCGTGACACTTTTCGATTGGAAATTTAATTAGTTACTTCGTTCATTAAAAATCTCGCTAAAATCACGGTGGCGATTGAAAACGGCAATCAATTTTTGAGTCACGATTGTAAAGGACTAGAGCCGAAAAATCCGTTAAAATGATAGTACACAAAAATCATTTGTACATTTGACAAACTTTTTTTGTCCACAAACGTCCACAATTATTTTGTTGTTAATTTTTAAATAAAATATTCGTAAAATTAACAGACATTTTTGCAAAATGTTTAATATTTTTTAAAATCTTAATGTATTTGACGGATTTCTCCTTTACAATCAAAATATAATATACAAAAAATCCTAAATATCCTAAGTTATAAAAGTTGAAAAAGTCGAAAACACTTCACGACCTACAAATGATTTTGAGTAATTGGACGCACTTAAGTTTACCCGACTAAACTTTTTAACACTTCACCTGAGCCTTGCGCATGACTAGGTAAAATGGACAAGACGTTTTTTTGTAAAATTAACATGGAAAGAATCGTGGAAGTTTGTCTACAAGAAACGCTGGTACAATTTTTTACTGTGCACCAGCGGTGTCAAAAACACTCGAGGACGTTATTGGTGAATTTCGTTTTTGCTTTTTTATATTCACGGCTGCGTTCGAGGTCTTTCCCTCCCGGCTGCCATTATGCGTAATCCCGTGCATTTACACACACCAACACACACACCTAGTAGGTATAATAAAGCGCTCTTTAAAAATCGAGAGTAACGAGGTCGCGCGCCGAAGATAAATCTCAAAGCGGCCGAATACGGAGAGGGGTACAGTGTTTATTCAAGGTCGTCTGCGAGCGTGCGAGACGGGGGAGCGGAAGAGGAGTGCGAGAGAGACTGTGGCTGCGTGACGATTCTCGTGCCAAATTCCATCATCAGTGCGTATATCCGTGATGCGCGGAGCACACAAGCCTAGGAGTTCCAGAGAGGCCCGTCCGCGGAATTCCATTCCCCCACCCCGAGGGCATTCGAGCATCTCATGACCGAGGATCTCTCGCGCGCGCTCCTCCCGTTCTATCTCGCACTCGGTCACGAGCTCGCGACTTTTTTTTTCACGCGTAAGTGAGTATAGGCACGTTCAACGTGCTCTGCGAGACGCTCGGGGAAAGATCACTTTGATCTCGGGTCCGACCCTAAAAAATCATCCGTCCTTCTCACTCGGTCTTTCTCCCTCTCCCTCTCTTCTCCATCGCCGATATTTTCTTGCTCGTTCCTTCTGCAGCGGCGAACCGCGTTACGAAATAACACGTGGCCGTGGCCACGATGGGGACCGCACTCTGCTCCGGTCTTGCCGCGTGCGGTTTGTCCCGTTACATCATAGGTATACAATATGCACAGACGGAGGATCGATGAGAGATACGAGCGCGTCTCTGGGTTAATCCGAAATCTCTGACGTACACGAGCGGGATACAACCCAGACACGTGTGGGGCAAGAGCGGTGGATATGGACCGAGGGGGTAAGATAGAACGGTTAACACTTCTATTTTTATTACTCATTGTGACGGCAGTGAGGGTAGGCCAGGGTTAAAACTTACTCCGATTGGGAGTGACAAATGCAAGACGAGTTTATGTCATGTCCATAAACACCAGGTAGATTGTCGGGAAGACCAGCAGAATATTAAAAATAATAAACAGTAAGAACAATGTTGTAGAGATTATTTTTCCGAATATATTGCAACCTGTAAAGTGTGACTTTAAACCTGGATGTGAGTGTGCGTATATGAGCGGGATACAACCCAGGCACGTGTAGGGTAGGAGCGGACCGAGGGGGTAAGATGGAACGGTTAACACTTCTATTTTTACTCGTTGTGACGGCAGTGAGGGTAGGCCAGGTTTAAAGCTTACTCCGATTGGGAGCGACGAATGCTACACGAGTTTATGTCGTCCAAAAACCCCAGGTAGATTGTCGGACAGACCAGCAGAATAATAAAAATAATAAACAGTAAAAACAATGTTGTATAGATTATTTTTCCGAATATATTGTACCCTGCACAGTGCGACTTTAAAACTGGATGTGAGTGTGCGTATATAAGCGGGTTACAACCCAGGCACGTGTAGGGTAAAAGCGGTCGATATGGACCGAGGGGGTAAGATGGACCAGTGTGCTTTAATACAACACGTACGTTCACAGAAAAATGAAAACAATGTAACCTTTCCACTTTTACTCATTCTGATCGCAGTGAGGATAGGCTAGGGTAAACCTCGTTCTGATTGGGATTGACGAATGTTACGCGAGTTTATGTCTTGTCCATTAGCATCAAGTAGATTATCGGTAGATAATAAAAATAATAAACAGTAAAATAATATTGCAAAGATAATTTTTTCGGACATATTGTAACCAGTGAGGTGCGACTTTAGTATCGAATGTGGGTCGCGTAGGACAAAATGTTGTTCGGGCCATTTCACCCTGAGCAAAATACCCTCTGCCCTTTTCCCTCCGTAAGTACACTCGATCTTTTCATCCTTAAATGAAATATTCTCGACGGGTCTCTCTTTTTTGTAGGGATGGCCCCGTTGACCGTAATTTGTTTTTTATTATTCCTTTTCTCTCCCCGTCTTCGGCGCGCGAAATATATGTGATGTGCGGCCTCCGAAGGATCGTGCGTAGGGGGCCACTCCGTCCCAGAAGTAGCCCATAGGGTCGACGAATTTAGGGCTTTTCCCCCCGAGGAGCGCAAGAAAGAGCCAACCGCCCGTTTTATTTGGCCATTCGCATTCCGATTTTTCGGATCGACGAATGCCGTGTTGTGTTCGTTGCACAGGATACGACCGCGTTGTTTTCTTTCCTCCTTCGTTAAAGTTACGCCGGGACTTCTCGTCTCTCGTGGAATCTCGTTTATTCTCCGCATATTTCCATAATTTATTCAATTGCGTCATAGTCCGGCGCGAGAAGAGAGCGTTAGTTCTCCCCGAAGTGATCACGTTCGCCCAGTCTCTTCTCAGCTGATTTATAGATTTGGTCCACACTCTCGTCTTCGTCTTGTCAATCCGCTTCGGTTTGTCTCTCTGTCAGCTCCTTTCATTGCCCGGCGTTAATCATCGCAACGAAACGTTTGTATTTCCTGCTTCGACAATTTTACTGCGCGACGATAACTCCAGTGCTTCGGGGGTTTTTCTTTTTTAATCTCTTCCTCGCATCGCATTCTTCAGATCGCCGATCATCCGCGGGAATTCGCGGTCCGGGAACGTTTCAGCCTCGACGATTAACGGAGGGAAACTACGTCACCACCGCGGACGGAGCGGGCGGCGTACGAATTATAATTAATCGTTGCGGAGTTTCATAAGTTTAATGAACCTCCGGGAAGAGGCGAAGGACGGAAACGGCAGACGGCGCCGGTGTTGACCGCTTGAAATTTTGTTTACCAGCAAATCCGGCTAATGATAAAAATAACTTGAGAAAACGGAGTGCTGTAAGACGAAAAAAAACCATGTGTCACAAAAGTCATCGGAGGAAAGAAAGAAATACAAGAAAAATGCAATATTAAGTGAATATCAAAAATAGGTTTTCTGCGGTTTTCCTACCGCTTAGGCGAATGTGAGTATTTCTGCACTGCAAAAAGTGCAGAAAAAAAAGATTTGTTTGAAAATTAATTAACGGTATGGGAAGCTTTTGTACACAAACTCTTTCTGAAATTTCACATGTACGTTACAATTTTACAGAATTTTTTTTTTTTTAATTAACATTTTTGTAAATTTCACTCAAAAGATTTGTCATTTTTATTATTTGATGTTTTTATTTTACCAAACGTACATTAATGTGTAATTAATGTAATAATGTAAATTATGTAAATAAATTTCAAGTTGGAGTACATTGATTTAAAATCTATTTTCACAGTCTATCTCGATCACGAGTCGGCCACAGCTGCAATTGCACAATACCCGAGTACAAACATTCGCAGCGACTGTGCTGGATGAAACTTGGAAGTGCAACAAAGTAACTGAAGGGCCCGTAATTAGTAATAAATAAATAGGGTAAATGTGGGGAATATGGCCCGGTAAATATATCATTGATTTACGTGTTAATCGAGGTGGGCCATATTCACCACTTTTACCCTAAATAAATAAACAAACACCGATCCAGGTTTGATGACGAATATTCGTTCGAGCGGATTTCCGCGAATCTTCTTGCATATCAAAGATTTTTCGCCATATCGGTGTATCGTTCACGATTTGCCGCGAACACGCATAAGCTGCCGATTTCCGGTTAGCGATCGACAACAACTCTGCCGTTCACTCTGGAAAGAAAAAGAAGTTAACGGACGTGCTGACACGGGGCTACGACGTGAGGAGCGACGACATCGGGCCGGCTGTCACCGGCTGTCAACTTTGACCGATCGTGTCAGCGCGAGCACGAAACTCCGTGGAAGCGCGGTCCCTCGAAAACGACACACTCTGATTAAACTGGCGATGAAAGGCGAACGACGAGAGCCCGCCTGATCGGAACGGAACGTCCCTCGGTGGGGATTTCGGAGAGAGTCGCACACTGTCCGGTCTGTTCGAAATATATATACCGAAATAACACGAGTAAACTACGATCTGGCATGGAAAGCTCGGTAAAATTTATAACCTAGGATAGATCATTGAATATTCTCTCCCGGCGGGGAGAAGCAACGCAAAACACCGGCGGCGGTTTTCCCATCGAAAGCATCTCGTTTATAAAGCTTATTCAGTAAAACCGCGTGTGTTGCGAAATAGCTGCTTCGCCACCGCACACACGCACACAAGAACATTTTTCATTCGGTTTTTTTCCCCACCGCGGTTCGGGCCTCTTGTTCGTGCGCGAGCCCTCTCGAGTGGTTGGGTCGTAAATTTTACGAAACACCCGGAGATGTGTGCGCGTGCAACCCACGTGCCGAGGAAAAATGATCGATCTTCGGAAATGGAGAGCCGCCCAACGAGCGAGCCGATGTCCATTTGTTATTACCAATTCTCGCGGGCCGCCCTCGCCTCTACGTGTACGTATAAGCCGAGGCCACTTTACACCTTTGCGTTCAAAAATGTTCGCGTTCACCAATGCACCACTTCGGGGACAAACAAATCTGAGACTTCCACGTAACGGAAATTAAAGAGTCTGATTTAAAAAATAAAATAAGATAATGGACGTTGCAATAGCATGATTCGAACAGCAAAAATTATTACAGAATGAGACAAAAGCAATTCGTTAAATTTATGTTAAATTTATACAAAACCCTCAAGCTATGTAATAAAATATAAAACGATTTATGAAAGAGGCGGAGATGTATGCGCGTGCAATCCACGCGTGGAATCCATCTTTACGTTCAACAATGTTCGCTCTCACCAACGCAGGACTTTAGGGACAAAAAATCTGAGACTTCCATATAATGAAAATTAAAAAGTCTGATTAAAAAAAAAAAATACTCCATGTTGCAACAGCATGATTCGAACAGCAGAAATTATTAGCGAATGAGGCAACAACAATTCGTAAAATGAATGTTAAATTTACAAGTCCCTCCAGCTATATAATAAAAGATAGAAATTTTATGCAACACCCGGAGATGTATGCGCGTGCAACCCACGTGTCCGAGGAAAACGATCGATCTTCGGAAATGCAGAGCCGCCCAACGAGCGAGTCAATATCCATTTGTTTGTTACCAATTCTCGTGGGCCGTCCTCGCTTATACACAGGAAAAAAAATTTGTACATTTAATAAACTTTTTTTGTCCGCAAATCTGCACGATTATTTTGTTATTTATTTTTAAAAAAATATTCATAAAATGAACAGACATTTTAGTAAAATAGACAAGATTTTTTTGTAAAATTAACAAGTAAATAAATTTAAAGAAAACATAAATGTTCGCGTTCACCAGTGCAGGACTTTAACGACGAAAATATCTAAGACTTTCATACAATGAAAATGATAAAGTCTGATTTAAATAATAAAATGAAATAATGGACGTTGCAAGAGCCTGATTCGACCAGCAGAAATGATTATCGAACGAAAAAGCAGCGATTAATAAAATGAATGCTAAATTTATACAAAATCCCTCGAGCCATATTATAAAACATCGAATTTTTTAAATAAACGGAGCCCTCCATTTGCGGTTTTAGCGAATTAATGTGTTATCGCACAAGCCCTATTCGACTTGCACCGCGTAAAAAAGCGAGAATTTCGGGACGCCGCATAGTCTAGTAGCACTTCGGACTTGGCTTCTCGGCTATCTGCTCGGCTCGTAGCTAATACATTATTGCAGTCAGACTGGTCCGAGACGCGAGGGAGTAGACCGCAGCTATTAGTCACGATCAGAAAAGAGCCAATAATAGAGAACACGGTGATTCTGTCGATTTGTTATTTCGCCTTTTTTAATTTTTTTTATTTTTCACTCCTGCGCTCGAATCCGTGCAAGATAAATTTCTTCGGAACCACGCCCGAATTAAATCTCGGCGTAGGTTTTATTTACTCCGAGCTATATAATACACAAGCGCTGTGTGTATGAAAACATACATATGTATACGTGTACGCTACGGGCCTGTGGTTAATCCAGGTCCGGAGCTCGCATTCCCGAGCTCGAGCACAGAAATCTTTTACTCTTCCCTGGTCTATCCAACCGCACGTTCGCCTCGCCATATGACTCAGCGGTCAACAATCTCATTCACGAGAAGCCCGATTCGCGATAAGACGAAGAAGAGGCAGCGTAAAGAGACGCGGGGGATTTTATATTCTTCGCTGACTTCTGGGTATAACTGAGGTCGATGAAGAGAAAAAAATATACACGTATGTATTGAACCATACGTATGTATACATTTTTTTTTATAGCGGCATAAAAATTTGTTAGTAATGTGAGTAAAATGTGGTCGACACATAATCGCCAGATAATCACCAGATAACGTTCGTACTGAAGATAAAATCTTCCCATTCGGGAAATCCACTCATCGATAATTACTCAGTAATTTTCGCGGAGAACTGACGCGATCGAAATTCGTGTCGAAATGATAGTACGGATACGTCATCGAGATAAATACATTTGTTCGAAAGGAGTCGGTCGAGCTGTTGCAGCGCCGATCTTCAGTTCGCTCGACATTTCGTAAGCCGGAGCGCACAGCCACAATCCTTACTTAGCTTTGCCAATTGGATTTGCGAATTTATGCCTTCCCGGAAACCCATGAAAATATTCATGCTTTGATTACCAAACTTTCGAGTTAACTACCTCGCTAACGCGTTTCCAACGCGTTATTTTCAATGTTGCCGTGAACGAATTTGTGGACGCCCGTCCCGCCGTATGAGAAGTCTCGGCATGATGTCACGGAGCGAAATCGTTCGCGTGCGTCAATCCAAATTCGAGTTTGTGCAGAGCTCTCGACGCCCACGCGTCCCCACGAAACTGCACCGCGCGAACATAATCGTCATCGACCGTCACTCCCGTGATTTATGCGAATCTCCGTACGATTATAGCATCGAGTCAGTTCCTTCGCCGAAGAATCCCTTCAGCGACGCAAATATTAAAGATAAAAACAAATTTTAAACCCCACACGTTATATCGGATTTTTCAAAGGAGGTAACTCCGGGATCCAATTTAACGCATTCTTTCGAGCAGAGTTTCACCCAAAAAAAATTGTTGTCTTCTAATTTCGGTGTGAAACATTTCAACTTAAATGTTCAAAGTACAGTTTCTCACCTATTTGGATAAATGAAAGTACAGGTTGACAGAAGGACTTCAGTCGATGGCCAATTGGCAACATGCGATGTACGCGATAAGATTTAAGTCTCATAGGTATCAAAAACTGTTACATGTTATTTACTATCAATAAATTCATAATAGTTCACCCATTACACGTTACGAACGATCAATAAATTCACAATAAATTAACCTATTTTAATAAATGAAAGTTCAGGTTGGCTGAAGGACTTCGGTCGATGGTCAATTGGCAACATGCAATATACGTGATAAGATTTAAGTTTCTTCAAACTTCAGAATTATCGGATTTTTTTACGTAAAGAGCTTGGCTTATCGTCAAGCCATTGCCTTGCCCAGCATATCATGCTTTTGTATCAAATTGCACCCGCCAGTTAATTTTTTCTTTAAACCCGATTGCCCAGAGCTTTCATACCAACGTGGCTTCGATATTCAAAAAAAAGAAAGTAAAATAAATCGCGATCGCAAACCGCTCTACGAGGAAGCAAGGTGCTTTAGTAAACTGGAGCAAGTCGCAAAGATCGAAATCTCGCACGAGAGTGGCCGGGCACCAGTTTTCCGCGGGCAGAAATGATTTGGTCTCTTATTGGCGGGGACTTGAAGTCGTTTGTTGCCGAAGCGTGTGCGGTGGCCAAGGTATCAGGTAGACTTATAGTAAGCAATGAAAGTAGGTAGAGCGTGGAGCATAGAGAGCAGCGGTGGCAGACCGTTCCTGTTTTAGAAACTGCGCGTCTATCGATCCCCTCGCGGGCGGACGGCAGCAGCACCAGCAGCCTGGTTACGATAGCTGGTAAAGCTCGAGCTTTCCCGGTTCCCCCTCGCGAGGCACGTAGAGTGTGCACTCTCATACGGCACACACACACACACACAGTCGGTCTATATCTACATTAAGCCATGGGTTAGACGAATCGATATTTCTCGTGACACACCGGACGCGTGAAGCGAATCGATAAATCCCTATTGAAATGAAAACGAATGGCAAATCCGAGCGTCGCGACGTTGGAACGCAAATCCACCGGCCACGCATTCGATACCGCCTTGTAAATCCCGATAGACACAGAAACAACACGGAACGGCTATAGATAGATTCCCGTGAGTAATGGACAAACAACTATGGAGATTAATGAAACCTGAATTCGTTTGTATATTCAACGAGGCGGTCGCGAGATAAGCGAGAACAAGGCGAGATGCAATATGCATTGGCACGAATATGCAATTTTTTTGCGCATTGAAATAAAAAAAAAAAAAACAAAGCATTCATCTATGAGGAAGCAAAATCTCTCGAACTGGAAGGTGAGACTTCTTGATAAGAGAAATGCGTGTATCCGACAGGGGGATAGAGAGATAGTTTGACCTCCCTTCGGGGAGTCGATTGTGACTGACGTTTCGTACTTAAGCCGGAGGCCACGGGAATCGAGGTTCACCCTTCGTCGGCCGTTCGATCGTACGGAATATATAATTTCGCATAGTACACGCACACATGGAACTCGCCCAGGATCAATGGAGCGAGATTGACGGATGAATGGTCGGGGTTCAAACGGAGGAATTACGCTCGAGGGGGGAGAGGGGGGGAGCGAGAGCAGCGTGGAGACCCCGACAAACGCACTGCCGGAGAGGGGAACTCCCGCGGATGCCGAATATGTTATTATTATTCTTTCACCCGCACTTCACACCGTGCAGCAAAAATATACTTGCACACAGTGTAGTCCACTGTGTCGTGTGTTACGAAAATCTTACTTTTGTATACGTATGTGTATACATGGTGAGCTAAAAAGAAAAATTGGGATCGTCTTACGAGGGGCAACAGTGGTCGAGGAACGAGTCGTGAATAATCATCCGAACGACGATTCACGAGGAGGGCAACGCGATCCATCAATGGAGGGGCGACGATTAATATCGCCGGGCCTCCCAGCGTGATTTCACTGATAATCAAGACTCATGTTGCATGCAGATAACATTTTAATTCCTTATCGTCGTTATTTTCGTCGTGACGAATCATTGGTTTTTCTTTTATCTCGCAGGGTTCATGACCGATTCTGTGAGCCACCGGAGTTTGCGGAGAAAATTCCTTGAAAGATGCGTCAGATTATTTACTTTGTGAAGTTATGGGTTGATTTTTAATTTATTCATTTTATAGGTGATGTCCGTCGCACGCGAAACGAATGCGCTGCGATGGAACTGGGAATCGGCGAGAAGTTACAAGGAGTTTGTAAAAGGCGTGACGCGCTGTACATTAAACAAATCTGATCGATCTATCTAGGTGATTTCTGTCGGAAAAGTATTCGAAAGTACTCGAATGGAAGGTTCAGACATAGTTTCGGACCTGCACCGAAAAAACATTCGCTTGCTGCTGCCAAAGAAATCTTTTTTTATTTCAGTTCTACTTTCGATTCTTACAAATTCTTATCAAATTCTTACGATATTGAAATAACGACGGCAAGACTGTCAAGGTGACATGTTACCGATTCGATCCCGTATTGAATTGTATTAATGAAAGTGGAATTGAAATAACAATTTTTTTTTTGGCAGACCGCGAGCAAATTTTACTTGAGTCATTGGTATTTTTTTTCAGTGCACAGCTTCGTCATTGCGGTCATTTTGTTAAAAAAAATTTGCATTATTCAAATTACAGTGAAATCGATGCACCGAGGTTTAAGTAGCATACTCATCGAGCTGCCCTGCCGATTCACCGCATAGTGCAAACATTATAGCCTGCAATAAAAGTCCCAAATTCTTTAAATTCCATATGTCGCCTTTCAGACCAAAAACAATATTTTTACGCGGATCTTAATTCCGAGGGGAGATAAAAAAAATATCATAAAATAAAAAGTAAAAGATTATAAGTATGAGATAACATAATAATCAAAAGATTATAAGTGAGTGAGATAAAATAATAAGTAAAAGTCGCGATTTCTGTGCTCGAGCTGTCCTATTTTTTTGAACGCGTTCAATGCACCCGTTTGACAATTTCCTGAATAATGAAGCCACATTACGCAAGAGCCTTCGCCCACCACAGAATACCCAAATTTTCGTCGACCGGAACTTGAAAGGTGTGACGAAATCGTCACCGTAGAGACTGGTGTGCAGTGGATATCTGTCGGAAAAGTATTCGAATCCCAAGACAAAAAATTAACCGTGGAAGATCCAGACATAGTTTCGCAGCTACGTCTTCGACACTTCGCCAATTTTGTCAAAATAATAAAATTATTCAAACTGATTATAGGGAAATCGATGCCTCAAAGTACAAGTAGCATACTCGTCGAGCTACCCCGCCAATTCATCGAACAGTACGAAAATTAAAATAAAAATTTGTAGCCTGCTACAAAAGTCCCAAATTCTTCAAATTCCATGTGTCGCCTCTCAGACCAAAAAACAATATTTTCCCGCACATCTTCATTCCGAGCGATCGATAAAAAAATATTATAAAATACAGATATTCACCGATTGCGCTGATAGAGTAAAAGTGGTGAATATGGCCCACCTGGATTAACACGTAAATCAATGATATATGGACCGGGCCATATTCCCCACTTTTACCCTATATAATTTTGAACGCGCTCAATGTACTTTTGACAATGTACATTGTACCCAGATTGACAATTTCCTGATTAATGAAGCGACATTACGCAAGCCACATTACGCCTTCGCCCGTCATAGAATATCCGAATTTTCGTCGACCGGAACTTGGAAGGTGTGAGGCGATCGTCATCGACAGAGTCGCGACCGCCGATAATACCACCGCCCAGACTGATGTGCAGTGGCTGACTCTCGCCGTGCTGCTCTCTCTCTCGGTCTCGCTCGACGGGAGCTTCTGATCCGCCGTGCTGCAGCACCGAGCGTTAACTTGTATACGCCGCACACACACATGTGCACACAGCAGGGCTGTACGCACGTACACACACATGTATAAAGCGTGTGCGTCTGATACGTATGCTCGCGCCTCCGCAGCGGTATACGAATACGCGTACAGCACGCGGATGCTGGTCCGGAATATAATAGCGGGTAATGCGATGGGACTGGGCCAGTCTTGCTTTGACGCGCGACTTAGAAGTGTCCGGCACCTGACACACGCCATCCGCGCCGCGAACAGTTCGCCGGCAACGAAACGTCTCACCGACTCGTTTCCTTACGTCTTTTTTTTCTATTGTGCGCGAATTTTTTTTTTTTCTCATTTATTTTTCTCTTTTTTATTCTCTCGTTCGTTCCTTTCTTTTCTTCGCCTTTCTCCGGTTCCTTCGGGTTCTTTATACACCGGCACTCTTTCTTTAATTTCGCTCGAAGAATAAAGCCCCGCGGGGCCCGGGGCGGCTCTTCACGGTTATAGGAGCAAACTCCCCCGCGAGTTTCTCAACTGCAACTATATACAAGTGTATATACCTATATAGCGCACTCTCTCTCCATTATATTGCGGTGTATCTGTGGAGGATTTTATATATATATATATATATATACAAGTGAGGGCGAGGAAAGGAGAATTAATCTGCGAGGATTTAACGTCAAGGATTTCTTCTTTTTCTTTCCTTCATATTTATGCGAGTTACTCGCCACCGTGAAACGTGAGTTATTACTTTTTAATTTTGTAATAGATTGAATTATACTTGAGAAATTTAATAAAAAAGCTCTCGGGATGTTTCTCGCTCCGAATGATTTTTTTTACATTTTTATTCTTCGTCGTTATTCTGGAGCGTGATTTTTTTTTAGATTGACATTTCGACCGTGTATTGCAATCGGATGATTGAGGTTATTTTAATTAACCTTTTTTTTCATTTATTTTATGTTGCTATTTTAACCTTTCGTTCGTACGTTATTTACTCGAGTGTTTGCCGGTATCGAAATTGCGCTCACGGCGATTTCGTCGTGTTTTTAAATTAATAGCTGACCGGGCCCGGCTGTACGTGCGTGACCTCGTTGGCTCAGGTGCATTGCGATAGCGAGCCCGTGATTAATTGTTGGTTCCACAAACACGTCATCGAAAAAAATGAACGGATAATCGTTCGCTTGTTCGTCTGTACGAAATTTGTGTTTTTTTTTTAATATTTGCATAATATTTTTTTGAATTGAATGTTTGCACCATTTTTTCTTCAATCGAATATTTGCACAATATTTCTGTGAATCATCGATATCAATAATCGATCAACCTTACACACACACGAGAGAGTATGAGCTGAAGGAGGCTTGTTAACATCGATGCAAGTTGAATTCGAGCGAGTCGATCTCGCGTGTGTGTACGCATCTCGGGGACGACGACGAGAACCGCCGATCTTATCGCGTGATGTCACACGGCCACAATTTCGCAATGAGAACGAGCGGTTTAAAACGGTGCCGGGCGATACACTGACCGCGGGCACACGGTTCGCGCTGCAACGACCGTCTGCGATATGGTATGAATTTTTGTACGTGAACTACTCTCTCTCACTCTGACTGTTCCTCAGTCGTAAAAAATAAACAAAACTCTGAGATTATTTTCTTTCACGATCAAAGATTGTCGATACGTCACTTTCGCGGTATTCGATTGACATTTTTCTAGGAAAATGCGCGATCAACGACGAGAGAGAGCTTTCACGAGATATTTGAATTAATCGAAATATTCGGAAAAAACCTACTAGAAGCCCGAGATAGAGAAAAAAATGATAATAATATGAAATATGAAATAAAAGAAATTTGAGGAGAACAGAAAATAAAAAGTCTGCAGCTCACATCGGCGTCAAACACGGTCAGAAAGGTTCGCAACACTTAACAAAAATTTCTTGCTCAAACACGAACAAATTTTTTTCTCCCTACTTTTACAATTTTTTGTCCGATAAAAATACGATTAGTTGTGAAAAGACAAAAATTGTTAATGCTTATAAAAAGAAATGGTCGTTAAATGTACAAAGTTTCTTT
The DNA here is from genome assembly GCA_030522665.1 of Ichneumoninae sp. A BG-2022a. NCBI lineage: Eukaryota > Metazoa > Arthropoda > Insecta > Hymenoptera > Ichneumonidae > Ichneumoninae sp. A BG-2022a. Next base: position 23,807 of record JAPYZC010000942.1, read on the forward strand.
CCGCATTCTTCTTTTCTCAAGTTGTGAATCCCCAGCGCATGCATTGGAGAAAGCCGCAACGTTTGTCATTCAAAGCATTTTTCCAAAGAATTTTTTTTTCATTTTTTTTGTATAATTTTTTATGTGATTAACCCTTCACGTACCAAACACATGTTGAACCAGGACGTAAAATTTGACAAGACGGAACCCTCAAACGATTCGAATAACAAATTAATATGCTAAAAAAATCTGTAAAAATTGGCAGACGTGCGTTAAAGTGTTGTTTTTTTGATAACGCAGAAGAAAATGTATTACGAACATCCGTATCGTTTTTGTGCTTAAAAGAAGGCCGCTTAGAAGAAGGTCGTATGCGATCGGCAAAAAGTCCGCGATACTTGAAGGTTTTAATAATTTTTACTTTACATTTTTATAAAGAAAAATTCAAAAATGGATAAAAATTACATGTTTTTTTCACGTTTCGAATAACACTCGCTAGCTGAAAGGGTTAACGAGAATCGTGATACAAATTGTCGCGTCTAACCGGCCGCTAATTTAATACGCTCATAAATTAAATCGTCGAGATTTCTGCAATCAATGTTTTCATTGGTATCAATTAATTAGAAACCGGTAGAGTCGATGCTTTATGGCCACAATGATAAGACGGGTTTTAATATTATTCGTTTACGGTTCGAGATTGCTATCGCGCAAGGACATTGAGAACCTCTGAGCGCTATTTAGTCTGCCGTAGTGATAATTGCGAACAGCAAGAACCGCAACACACTCGACAGTCCCGCGGTGAGTTTATACCTACACGAAGTGTGTGTCGCATAGAGCACAAGCTTCAACTGCGTATACCGCTAATGCAACCGAGTAATAAAACTACATACGTCGCTGCGTATTTCGCACGTGGTAGTTTATACGTCTCGTCGTCGCCCTCGTGCCCTTTGTCCGGATCAAACGCTCGTCGACCGCAAATTAAACCGATGACAAACTAAACTCATCGACTCTCTATGCATAACTTTCCGAGTGACAATAATCTGCGACCTAGAAGTCGTGTCATCGTACATTTTGCGTACAGTTTTTAGTAAGAAATTCATTTGATTCAAACTTTTTTCGAGAAAAAATTTGGGTAAAAAAATTTACTAACAATTACAAATTAAATTTACTGTTTTGTCAATTGTTTTTTTTTTTAGGAATAAATTAATAAAATTAAAATTTTCTAGGAATTTTTAATACCAATTACATCTTGTCATACTGTACGAATTATACTCGCTTGGTTGTTATTCTATTATTACAATTTTTTTTTTTTACTCGCTAAGCGCTAAAGGGTGCAGATCGTATAATCTCCAACACGGCTTATCGATTGCCCACCCCCGTGCTCATTAAATTTACGTAACTCTAACGTAGCAAAAAAATAATAATACGTCAAAATCCACTGGAAAGTCAAACCGAGCCCTGGGTTGGATAATTGAAATTGTGTAACTAATTTCATTCGCCCCGCCGATCCCGCACGCACTCGACTGGAGAGGGTTGCATTTATTTATTTTCTTTTTTTCTTTTTTTCTTTCACCCGAGACTTTAATTAACGAGACCGTTCTGTTTCAGTGACCGAATCGAACGCGGCCAGTTTAATGAAAATGTACGTACGAGGGGGAAGCCTTAATTAATTTCCTCTACCCGGGTATTTAACGTTTAACGCGATATTCGCAAATAAGAAGAATTTAATCAATTGCGATTTAATCCGTACGCGATGCATAAATTCCTGTCCCTCTGTTTTAGCTCGTCTGCGTTGGCGCATTCGAAATTTCCGCGACTATAACGTCCGGTATATACGTAAATTCATGTCCCTCCGTTTTAACCCGTCTCCGTTGTCGCATTCAAAATTTCCGGGACTGTAAAGTCCGGATGGAAATGAAAACAAGTATTTCGAGGATAGTATCGAATTCCGTGCCATCGCGACCACTTTAATTGTTCCAATAAAATAATTCGGTGTTTGCGTTCCGATTGAATTGCGACTACGTGCTCGCTGACGCTCTTGTGCATGCTGTATTCGCTAGCGGTATTCTCGATATCCACGGTTTGTGAATCGCATATCGCGATGTTGCAATGCGTGCCGATTATACGGGAAGCAATCCCGTCAACATGGTCTGATGATAAAAGATGCTATAATACATGTAAAAAAGATTAAGTACAAAAATGTCGTAATAACGAGTTTCTCGATGCTATTGACACCTATAATCTGAGCCCCATCTCCAGGACCGAGACGCGAAAATAATTTATGCACACGAGTAAATTGGCCTCAAAATCTCGTACTAGAGAAATTTTTTTTTAATTAAAAAATGTATTATATAAATGTTTTTAAGTTAACAATGTTGTATTGACGAGATGTTGACAAATTGACTAAAATATTGATGAGAGTTTCTCGATGCTATCGACAGCCGTCATCTTATCTCCGGGACCGAGGCGCAAAAATAATTTAATGCACACGAGTAAATTGGCCTCAATCTCATACTAGAGAACTGAATTTAAAAAGTAAAAAATGTATTATATAAATGTTTATAAGTTAACAATGTTGTATTGACGAGATGTTGACAAATTGACTGAAATATTGACGGTAGATGAGAGTTTCTCGATGCTATCGACAGCCGTCAGCTTGACCCTGCGGGACCGAGACGCGAAAATAATGTATGCACCTCAATGCATAAATGCGCCTCAATCTCGTACTAGAAGAACTACATTTAAAATATTTTTAAAAAATTATTAAATAAAATTAAAAAATATTAAAAGACATCGACTAATCAAAGTGGCGCCGCTGACGTCCCGGTCAAAAAGGATAATCAATGTTGTACCATGTGCCGGAGCCATGTACCTTGATCGCATATTGCGAAATCTCACACACTCTTGAGCCGCGGCGAAAACGAATCAGTCCAACCGCAGAGCGCTCTCCGCGTCGATGCATGCTGATGGGCGCGAGACCGAACAACATCGCGGCAGCATTAATGAGTATGTAAATTTACGGTTGAACGAGATGTGAGCGTGTCGAGCGGGAATCGCGCTTTTATCCATGCAAATAAAATGGGCGGAAAGAAAGAAATAAAAAGCCAAAATAAAAGGGCTCTGGGCGTGCACGCAATTATTATGAACGCGAGAGGTGTCGAACGCGCCCCCTTTTTCAATGATATTGGCTTACCGCGTCATTAATTATAGCATCCGAAGCGTCTGACACGTTTTCTCCTATGTTTGCCGATCTTTATCGACGCTCCATGCACAATTTTGTATTTTTAACCGCACAGCCTAACACGAAACTTCCTCGACATTTTTTTTCCACCCTATATGATATTATTTGTGATAAAATAGAAATTTTCGTTACAAGATATAATAAATATTCATTGGAGAGTCACGATCAATTTAATCACGAAAAAAACGGAGTGTTAAATTTCGTTAATTGACTTTTGTCCACCGACCGGTGGAATTTCGCGGATTAAATAAAAATGAAATTACGTCGAGCAATATAATCGAAATTTATTTTTTAATTATGAAAATTAAATGAATCGAAGCCTTTTTTATTCGCTTAGTGACGTTGAAAAAAAGCAAATAAAAAATTTAATATTTCGCACAATGTTAACTTATCGAGAATTTTCGCTGTTATTAAAACGGCTGCGACGTGATCCAATTACAAATTTCCCCAATTAAAATATGTCCCGCATTACGAGCACGGATTTGTACCGAGAGTGCAAGCAGTGGGGGTGAATCGACGAAGTTTTCGTCGACTTTGTTAAAACGTGTTCGTACTTCAACATTTTCAGCAGAGCGAGAATCTCGCGAAACTTCCCAACAGGATTTTGCGATTAAGCTAACTTAACTCGTTATCGGGTTACTGGAATCTCGCTTGTGCTGCTGCTGACCGAAGCTTCGTTCTCACCGCGCGGTGCATATAATTTTTGTTCGTCCGACCACCATCGTTTCTTTTATAAATGCTAACCTATCTGGTTTTTTTACTTATTTTTTTCTCTTATTTCGCCAACGTCGACCAGTATTTTCTCTGCTGCTTCCTCTTATTTCCGCCGCATTTATGCTCGAGGCATGACAAGCGCGCAAAAAATATTTTTTTATCGCTTCACTGCAGTTTTCGTTTTTTTCTTTTTCATATTCAGCACACCGGATGTGCGCTATGAAACAAAAAATTGATGAAAGAGCTGGTTTTACGGACTATTCCGACAGTAAAAACGAATCGATATCGTAAAAATTAATATTTGTTTGGCTCGTCCACGTTCAATTTTATTTCTACGAGGTCAGCAGCGCGAATAAAAGTGGGATACTAGTCGTATCCTCGAAGCAAACTTCTGAAAATCCCGAAATAAAAACTGCCCGAACTTCTGCTCAGTTTAATTCGTAGTAGATGATTTTTTGTTTCATCATTTTTATTTCGCTTACTTTCGACCGTCTGCCTAGCTAGTTGAACAATTGATCTTTTCCTTAATTCTACAAACTATAGAGTCAATTTAGAAATTTACAATGCCTAAAAAATTGGTGAATTTTATTATCAAAATAAATAGCGCGTGGTTAATTTTTTATTGTCACTCATACAACAAGTAAACATACGATGAAAATAAAAGTAATAAAATGTAAAAATGTACAGTTTGCGTGATTAAAAAAAAAATGATTATCCTTATCATTGCCTTGATTATAATAAGAGGTGAGAGATGACGGGAGTGCGGGAACGAGACTCCAACATAATGGCACTTAGTGCCCTACAAGTGCGCGCAGTGGGTCGTAATTTCGTAGTACATTGATTAGCATAAATACTAGGTGCAACCCGAGTACTAAACGCACGCGGACGGTACGCGCAAGCGCCTTGACAGCCATTAGAGTTTTAACGACCTTCCATTTCGTGTAATTTCATATGTAACACGGCGGTCAAGGCTAATTGCAGCGACCTCCTTCACGTTCCGAGGTGACGGCAACGCGTCGTCGACAAGCGTGCGATAATTCAAATGCCGCAATCAGAAAAGAGATTAAGGGTAATAAAAAAAACGTCATAATAATCCGACTTGAGTTTTGCGATTTCCATGTAAAAATGGAAAACTGAGTCTGACGGAGGATAATTTGAGTTTACCTAGTGGAAAAACGTCGTCCCGAAGAAGATTCGCCTCACGACTTTATTCTTCCGTCATATACGGCGTAAATACCGTATAAAAAATATATATGTATGTATACATAAAAAAACTTGGTGTATTATATACACAGCGCTGATCCCAAAATCCCCTTCTTATGCAAGCCAATTTCGGTCGCGTCATTCAAACCCCAAGCCCAGCGTGAGAGCGAGGCACTTGGACCGCGGTAGAGGCGGTATTGCACAGTCTATATCTATATATTGTGATATATCGGAGTAATTTTTTTTATTCCGCTATCTCATAGCCCACCCCGGATTCGATCGTCCTGGCTCACATCCACGTACTTAATGACTCCGATTCGTCGGTTTAAGCTGAGGCGCCGGTGGAAATGTCGCAGCCAATTGGCGACATTGAGGAAAACAGGTGTATCGCGAGAGATGTTTGTGCAAAGAATGAATCAGAGAGTTTACGAGCGGGCCCGAGTCTAATCGGATCGGCACGTGAGTCGCGTGCAAGCCGGCCGTCGAACTTCGCATACCGATCGGGTGTGCGCGGTACGAGTAAATAAATACTAAATACATGTATACATATGTGCATATAGGTCTCAGCTAGAAAATCGTCAATCCTCGTTCACTCGGGATGACTGTCGCGGTCAGACAGCGAACACAGGTATTAGTGGATCGCTGCACGATAGGAAGATACCGTGAGTCATCTCGGAGAGCGCGAGTGCCAAAATGCAAATTTTGTGATCGATCAGCGTCATTCGGAAGGCAGAGAACCGCGACTTTCTGCTTCTACGAACTCTGAGCAATTGATACGTGGATTCATGTCCTATATAGGGGACAGCGGGGCGAAACGGCACTGCGGGGCAAAATGGACCATTTTTGGACATTTTTTCCTAGGGCCTTAGGAGAGTCTCGTATCGAATGCAGGAGGCAGGTCCGTTTTGCCCCGCTCACCCCCTATGCATAACATATATCTGTGGAGAATTTCTGCGACGCTCTTAATACAATATTCTTCGGCGTTTCGCCCAATCAACATCGGGTGAACTCGAGTTGCCAGTGCCGGGAAACTTCGGCACACGAGACATCGCATGTGGCAGATGGCGAGATGGAAGTCAGATGGAAACAGTCAAATCGCGAGATGTGCGAGAGCCCGAGGTGAATCACCGGGGTGCACCCAGAGAATCTTGCACCCGCGAATGGCGAGGCACACGGGGGTCATCACGGTTGGATATATGCGTCACCACGGAGAGGAGTGGATCGTACGTGCATCGTATATATACCGTGAGCACTGTGCATCGCCAGGATTCTCGTCATCCTCTTGTCGGTCTCGTTGCGTGGTCGTTGTCTTCTCGGCCGTAGACAGGCAAAATTAACGATACGACTCGGACAATCGATGCGCGAAGAGGAGAACGACGCTCGCATGACATCAGCCATGGGATCGGCATCGGTATGGCAAAAAAGTATCGGTCGCAGAGAAACGAATGACAAAAAAAAAACGAAAAATGTGATCGAACAACAAATTTGATTGTAACTTTTTTTAGAAAAAGCTTTCGGGTGCCAATTTTTTTTATATGACGAGTATTCGATACGATTATAAAATATTAAAAATAGTTATTTGTATTGTGCTAGATTCGTATTCGTTATTTTTTAGCGATCTGGAGGAGAGGGATAAGTTTTTATTTAATTTTTTCCCCAAAATGCGAATTTGTAAAGCGAATTTTTCATTGGAAAATTTTCGATTCGATGCCAACTGGAGCAAGCTCATGATTGCACGCTTCTGCAAGAGTTTTACAGCGGTGAGTTATGTGTCGCGCGTCATTCGCTGTGTCATGTGATATTGGTTTGCCCTACTGACAGAAAATGACGAGACGGAGAAGACGAGCTGAAAGGGAAGCGCTCTTTACAATCGCGAAGACGCTGAGGCTGCATAACTTATGAGTGGGGTACCCGCGTCATTCGAATAAAATACAAGAGTCCCGGTCGCCTATTGACTCTCTGACTACGACAATAAATATAAATCATACACGTAACGATATCGATCATCTCTGGGTGCAACCGCGACGCGCTGCTCCCGTTCCATTGTCGCGAGTCTCTCGAGCGAACTTTGTCGTTCCAGGCTCGATCGTCTGTGAACGATAACGCGAGACGAATGATGCTGCGTGGACCTCGCATCGCTAAAAAAAAAGTAGCGACCATAACCGCGTATACACACCAAAGCTGCATGCCAAAACATCTTCAGTAGTTTGAAAATTGGGTGCGAATAAGATGAACGCACGACCGATTTCCGGGAAATCTTTAACGATTATGCTTTTTGACGACACTTCGCGAACAAGAATTTTCCGCATTAAGGAGGGAGTCTCGCTGCGCGCTGACTTCGCATAAGTTCGACAACAATAAGAGAAAATTGCAAGTACTTCTTGATGGTGTAAAAATCTGAA